>VZRF01015762.1:515011-556414 GCA_013396875.1 Vireo altiloquus
TGAGTTTAAGAAAAAAGAAAAAACAAAAAAAAAAAAAAAAAAAAACCCCAACAAAAAAAAAAAAAAAAAGAAGAAAAACCAACCAAAACAAAAAACAAGAATAAGAAGAATAGGAATAAGAATATTAAGATGATGAAGAAATAGTAGTAATACATAATAATAAGAAGAAAAATAATTACAACAAAAATAGTAAGTTGAATAAGAATTACAAGAATATAAAGAAGAAAAAGAAATTGTAGCAGTAGTAAAAGAAGAAGATGAAGATGATGAAGAGGAATAAATAATAGTGGTAAATAATAAGAATAAGAAGAGTAAGAAAAATAGTAAGAAGAATAAGAAAAATAGTAAGAAGAGTAAAAAAATAAGAATGACTAAGATGAAGGAAAAATATAGCAGTAGTAGTAGAGAAGAAGAAGAAGAAGAAGAAGAAGAAGAAGAAGAAGAAGAAGACTAAGATGAAGATGAAATACTAGTAGTAGTAAATATCAAATTAAAATACACATCCACACAACTTCTAGAATCATAGAATGAAGGGAAGGGCCTTAAAGATCATCTAGTTCCAACTGATTATCTTCTCTCTCTCTCTAAGACTTCTTTCCTATTTCTTTCTATCTCTCTACCTCCGCTTTCTTGTAAAATAAAATCCATGATAAATAAAATCCATATGTTGTGGTCATATGCTCTCCTCTGCACCTTCACTTGGGCAGAGGCATCTCTCCCCACTGGGATCATAACACCTGAACAGGGCCCCTTCCAGCTGCAAGCATTCCATGACTCTGTCATCTCGTCACTTCCCTTTTCTTCTTCCCTCTGCTTTGAGCTGGGTATGTGCTTGAAAATGTCCAGCAAACAAACATTTGCTGTCTGCTCTGGGAGCTCACACGGCTTTGGGACATTGGCACCTGTGCCTGCACAGCTCCCTTGGGAGGCAGGGCAGAAACAGCACCATGGGAGCCTCAGGAATTCCCCTCTGTGATCCATGCACACAGTGCAATGGTCTGGAATTCCATCTTCCACCAAGGAAAAGATGTTCCTGCCCTTTAAGAAAAAGCTCTGAAAGGGCCCAAACCCAAGCAGAGCAAGATCTTGCAATGACATTTCACAACCAGCCTTCATAACTTAATCTAGGGTTGTTGTAGCACATGGACTGGGAAAAATGATGTGGTGAGTGTCTTTGGCTGGAGCAGCCATGGGTACAGATGGACGCTAGGAAAGAAACAGAGTAGGCAGAGAAAGGCTGAAGAGAAAGGAAAGCACAAAGAGCGCTAAGCTGAGAAGGTGGCACTATGAAAACCAAAGCCAAACCTACTGAAAAGGAATGGGACAGAAATCAAGAATTCTGAAACTTTGATTTACTATCCAAATACAATTTCCTCCCTTGATCACAAACCTCCCCCTGATAACAACAGTCATCCAGCATGGTTTTCAGAAAGTACTTAGCTCTGAATGGGTGTTGTGGGCTGCAGACACAATGAAACACAGAATGGAATTTTTCCTCATTCCGCTCAGCAGAGGACATGATGAGGCACCAGGAAGAAAAGGGCACCTCCATGTCCCACCCTTCAGCAGGACATGGAGGAGCAAAAAGGTCTCATAATCTCTGTAGCTGTTCCCACAGTGATGTGAAGGCTGATCCCGGACCCCAAGCGTCACATGAAGAGGTGTCTTCATGCAATGCTTGCTTGGTATTGAGGGGCAGCATGGCAATTTTATTCACTGGCTCTTCTCAGTGGGGCCAAGCAATAGGACAAGAGACAACAGGCAGAAACTGATGCACGGGAAGTTCCACCTGAATATGAGAAAGAACTTCACTGTGCAGTGAACTGTATACTGGAACAGATTGGACAGAGAAGTTGTGGCTGGGACTATTCAAGAGCCAACTGAATGCAGTCCTGAGACATTGTGCTCTGGGATGACCCTGCTTGAGCAGGGAGGTTGGACCAGATGACCCACTGGGTCCCTTCCAATCATACCTATTCTATGATTCTGTGACTCCTAAGGACTATAACTAAGTGATTTGCCATTTTGTTTCTTCTTCTGATGTTAAAGATCAAAGTGACGAACAATTCACCAGAGACCTATTGAGTTTCTTTAAGCAGAAAAGATTTACTTCTGTTCAGAACATATTCTAAAGATTTTTGAGGAATTTGATTGTCAAGAGCAGTGATCTTGAAATGCAACTAGAGGAAGTACTTTCTGTTCACAGAGATTGTTGAGAAGCTAAATAGCAGCTCAAAAGTGAAGAGGAAAACTTGCCAAGAAATTGGATTGTTGAGTAGAAACAAGGGAGAGTATCCAGAAAGGAGGAAATAATAGACTTGAAAAGGTAAAGAACATTAGATCGCATTTAGTTTAAAACTATAAAATCATCTTGGTAGACTAAACACTGAGAATTTTATGTTTTCTGCCTTTTTTTTTTTTTTAAATTAATACACAGTTCCCATAAAAGTATCTAATTTGGAAAGTTAACATTTTTCTTATTAAATATTTCATGTGGGAATATATTTGCCATGCTTAACTATATTAAATTCAATATTTAAGTTATATCTTTTACTTGTTCTGGGTAAAAATGTTTCACATTTCTTCCGACATTTGAAATAAACTAACATAGCTGGCTTTAAATAAGGAGGATTTGGCTGTTATATGCAATTGACTGGAAGATTCCAAATTACTGTGTTTTGAGATCTCTTCAGACTGATGCTGCACCTTCATCTCTCTCTCCACTTGCAGCTGCTTCATTATGTAGATCTTTCACGTACATGATGCAGATTCATACCACTGATTTGTGTGGGACTTGCAATTCATTGCAAGGTAAAATTAAAGTTCCTCATCCAGATTTTGTTTTAAACAAATTAGCTCTCCCTTCTCAGAGTGCTTCACCTCTTTATAATCCCATGTTAGCTGCAAGCAGCCAAGACTGAGAAAAAGTCAGTAACTGAACACTCGTAAAAACCAGTTTGAAGTCTCAGTGTTAAACATGAACCACACTGCTTTAGAACTATATTTCTTTTTTATTTTAATTATTCATTCAGACATAGCTATATAACTGTGTTGGGAACTGAAGAAAATAGAATGTTACATAAAAAAAAATTAATGCAGAACTTTTTTTCTTTTTTTGGGTTTTTTTTTGTTTGTTAATAAATTGCCTCCTCTCCTACCTCTGGCCAGGGCTTTATCTCTGTTTTTTTCCTTCCAGTGGAAGCAGTTCAACCTGTCTTTAAGACTCTGAGTTCAGCTGCATACGAATCAATTTAATTACCTGTGATTAGCTCCTCAGATGACACACTAATCCATTTTGATGCCAAGATCAGAAGGAAAAGAAAACAAACAAAGAAAACCCCACATAATCTGACCACTGTTTGAAGGGTTCATCCTTGAGCATGATAAGACACCCAGCAGAGTCCTGAGGAAAGTATTAGATCCTGTAATATCCAGTTCAGAAGAAGTGCTCTTTTCACCTTTAAAACAAAAAAACGTTTAAACTATAGACTAAAATGGTGTTGAAGTCAGTTGTGATCAAGGAGATTAATCAGCAAATGCTTTACTGCTTACCATGAAAACATATCATCCATTGATCCAATCTGAAACAGACAACATCACTAACTATGCTGGAACTTCTTGAATGCTTAAAATTGTGTGATTTAGGATTTTTGTGCCTATATCCTAATTAAAAGGAGTAATAAGAATCAAAAACATAAAAAAGTTGGTTTGATTTTGTGGTGATTTTGGGTAGGGTTTTTTGGTTTGTTTTTTTCGAGGAGCAAAATATAACAAGTATTATTGCCCTCTTTCAGAAAGTCATAAGCTAGGTAATGAAAACCTAAGCTTCTTGGTCAATAATTAGTATCATTCATTGTTTCAATGATGTATTCTAGTATGCTCAATACATATCAATTGAAGAGTTTTAGTAGACATTTTATTGACAGGGTTAGCTACACTTCATGGAATTCTTCCCAATCACAGTTTGTTTCAAAGGTCTTACTAACCACTAATATATTAGAGAAATCAGAGTTGCAATTTATTTAAAAACTCTTCATTTCATATAACAATTTTTGAAGTTATTCCAATGAATTTAAATAACTTTATATGTAAACAAGATAAAAAATGGATGGGTCTATCAGGTTTCTATTCACATCAGGAACTTAATCTCCACTGGCCTTTAACAGAAGCAGTAAATTGCCTTAAGGAAAAGAAAAAAACTTAGATTAAAGAAAAGCATACACATGGAAATAAATTATTGAATAGAAATAATAGAAAGTTGAACTACATACATAATAAATTATCTCTTTCGATTTCATCATAAAAGCCTTTTTTAAGGAAAAGTTTATTTATTTTTATTTAGATTAATTCTATTTCATTATTTTACTGCAGATAACCAAGCCTGTTTTCAACTAGCTGATTTTGCCTTTTTCTTCCCTTTTCCAGATTTTCTTAGTATATTAGGTTTACCAGACTTAGTTTTCAATTCATGCATTAGGGCATTCTGAACTCTAAAGGAGTATTTTGAAACCCCTAGCAGAAGGCAAGAGTCCATACATAACTGAGTCAATTTCACAGAGAATTTGTGCAAGCTCTGTCCCTGGAGATTTTAAAAGACTCATATGGAAAAAGTCCTGAGCAATCCGGCCTGAGGTCAGAGATGACCCTACTTTAAACCGGACATATCCAAATATCTCCTCCAACCTGAATTATTCTATAAAAGAAATCTGAAAAAATCAAAACTATTACTTGGCTCAGCCATCTTCAGTTCGTGACTAAATCTTTGTGTCAACAAAACTACATAAATATGAAAAAAACCTTCAGTTATGGTCAAAAAGCACTTCAATATTATTCTACCAACAATTGTAGCAAAGGAAATCTACACCAGTTACTGGAATGGTAGATTTCAGGTAATGGAATTTGGCTCCATATTTGTTTATATTCCATATATACAGGTAACTTTAATTATTCATATTTTGATTATGTCAATTTACTGGAAGTCAAATAGAGACTTTTTTGGCAGGTATTACAATTTCACTCCAAATTTAAAAAAAATATACAGCACTGTACTTCTTATACCAAAACTAACTAACTACAGTTGAAAATAAAAAATCCAAAACCAATCCACAATAAAACTCAGCAAACAACAGTCTTCAAAAAGGAGGAAAAGGCAAGAAGTTTGCCTTTGCTTTGACAGAAATAAATGTAAACAGAAACTACTCTCATATGTGACTGGTCATTCAGGAGTACTCAAAAAAGTGAAGGACTATGAACAAAGCGTACATAGCACATTATTCTTCCCTCTAGAGCGTGATGGAACTTGATGCCTGACCTTTCCCCTAAGTGAGAGACAAGATTTAAAGCTTTCATATTAAATTTGGCATAAAAATTAGGATCAGGCAAATCAGAGAGAAAATAAAGAGCTATTTTCAGTGAGCATATTAATTAAATGAACCTAATAAAACATAAATTAAATTAAATTACTTTTAATAGCTGCAGGTAGAAAAAGAAAGGAACTGGGAAGTCCTGAGAGCTTAACAAAGCATCTTTGATGCAAGTAAATAATTAGAGAATCAGATACTTTTAAAATTACATAGTATCATAAAATCGTTAAAGTTGGAAAAGACCCCTAAAAACACTGAGTCCAACCTTGGACTGAACATCATCATGTCAACTAAACCACTGCACTAAGTGCCACATCCAGTTGTTTCTTGACTACCTCCATAGATGGTGACTCTACCACTTCCCTGGGCAGTCCATCCCAATGCTTTACCATCCTTTCAGTGAAGAAGTTGCTCCTGATGTCCATCCTGAACCTCGGTGCAGCTTGACCTCCACATGTCTACACATCTTTTCAGGCAGTTGCAGAGAGTGATAAGGTCCCCCCTGAGCCTCTTTTTGTTCAGGACAAACACCCTCAGCCCCCTCAGCTGCTCCCCATCAGACCTGTGCTCCAGACCCTTCCCCAGCTCTGTTCCCTTCTCTGGACTCACTCCAGACCCTCAATGCCTTTCTTGCAGTGAGGGGCCCAGAACTGAACACAGGATTTGAGGTGTGGCCTCACCAGCGCCGAGCACAGGGGGACAATCCCTGCCCTGCTCCTGCTGCCACACTATTGCTGATCCAGGCCAGGTGCCATTGGCCTTCCTGGCCCCCTGGGCACACCTGGCTCATGTTCAGCTGCTGCCAAACAGCCCCCCCAGGTCCTTTTCCTCCAGGCACCTTTCCAGCCACTCTTCCCCCAGCCTGTATCTCTGCCTAGGGTTGTTGTGACCCAAGTGCAGGACCTGGCACTTGGACTTACTGAACTCCATAAAATTGCCATCAGCCCATGAATCAAACCTATCCAGATTCCTCTCCCACATGGCACAGCTTGTCAAAGTAATTCGCTTCCAAGAGCTCCTACAGTTTACTAACATTTGCAGCTGTCTCTATCAGGAAAAGTAATTCAGAACTTGGACATAAAATCCTCAATAGCAATGTTTTTGGTGAGGAGGGTTGTTGCACTGTCTACAGTTACGTAGGAAGTTATGTGCGGCAGACAAATTCTATCTCTCTATTGATCCCAACTGACAATATCTTGAAGCTGACAAATATATCCTGACACAGAAAACCAGCTTTTAAACTCTTTCTTGAGTTTTTCAGCCCGGGAACATCTAAAATTTTGCTGATCTGTGATGGGTAACTACCTTACCCTGTTACATCTTTCCTCTTGTACATCTTTCTCTATAGAGAAGGAAAGAAATGGGAAAAAGGCTCTAAAGTACTAAGGAACATGAATTTCTTACTCATCTAACTTGTAGTGAAAGACTGAGTCACAGAGAAGAACTATAACCAACCAGTGAATAAAGCAGAAAAACTGATTAATTCTGGAGACTTAACACATGACTTCAATATTTTCCTTGGATCTCATGACTTGCCAGAAAGAAGAATTTGAGATGTTTCAAACACACAGTATTTTTATAGTGAGAAAGCAACTCTTTTGAATGCTCTTGTTCAAGCACAGTTGAAAATTAGTAAATGATCCTCCCTAGTGAAAACAACAGCATTTGTAGCTATGAGCCATCATGGATCCTACATGCAGAATCTACTGCAGAGTATGGTATGAACAGCAGCATTTTATCATAACTGTCTTCAATACCAGACTCACACAAAACATGCTGGCTTTGTACATGGATGAGTATTGGCTACTTTGAAAAGAAAAGGTTTATTACACGTGCATTACCTAGCAGTGACAAACTGAAACACTGTCATGAATGAATGAAGCAGTCCACCTACTTAAATATGCATAAAATTTCATTTATTTTCAGTTTCCCTGAATTACAGCTAGCACAATGCTAGTTCGATGATTAGGAAAGCTGCTCTTTCGTGGAGTCTTATTGTGAAGGAGGGCTAACACCTTCTCTAGGCATTATAAAAGCTTAATCACACTGGGAGTCAGTAACTTACATCCTGAAAATTGTCCACTAGTTTTTGTGGTTTTTTGGTTGGTTTTTTTTGTGTTTTTTTTGTTGTTGTTGTTGTTGTTGTTGTTTTGGTTGGTTTTTTGGTTGGTTTTTTTTTAATGGAAGTGTGTGGGCAAAGACCTTGCATTTTGATGTATTATTGAGCAAACTCCTAGTGATAAATTTTTAAGCTGTTAAATAACACTCTGTCCAAACTACTTTTTGTTACATATCATTATCTTCATGTCATTGCACAGACTTATGATGATGTAACTAGGAATGATAAGAAAAAAAGCTCAGATAACAGTAACAGTGGCTATTTCAAGGGAACAAATGAAATGCATTACTTTATTAATATGTTTGTCATAAATCTGTTTAGTTTGAAAATTTGAGAAAAAGAAGTAAGAAGTGTTTTCCTTAATCTCAAATCTTACATATTACTTTTAAGTGGGTTTTATGGTATATATTTCAAATGTATATAGAAAAAATATGATAACTAAAAATATATAAGCCATCCTTTTTTATCATTCCTAATCACCAGAAGCAATTTGTTCCTTCTGTCGTTGACATGAGAGCTACTTCTCACAATAAAAATGTATTTTCTGACAAACACAGTTTGCCAGGAGTTTTTTTTTCAGACTTTCTCTAATTTTATGCTTCCTGCTTCATCCATTAATAGTCCCATTTTGCTAAAAATTCACAGCAAGTAGTACACTAAAAAATGAAAGCATTAATATTTGTAAATTTATACCAGCTAGCATTTCTGCTGAATAATTGTTTCAAAAAATGTTTATTACCAAACTAGAATCTTGTGTTACTGATCCTTATTCAATTTCCTAGAAAAATGCAAAGTTTGAAACTTTGTTTGTCTCTCAAATAACGAAAATATAAATTGCATTTAAAACACTGCCAATGGCAAAAATAAGCATATGATATAAAAAAAGGCTTTTGTTTTGCAGAGTGTGTGAAGTGCCTGGCACAGTCAGAACGAAAGCAATGCATTCACTGGCCTCCATGCTGGCCTGCTCTTTGTGAACCCATGAACTATTAGTCACTTCTAGGAATGGCAGCTTGACTCCTGCTCATACCTGGCTCAGATTGTTTGATTAGAAAGGGCTCAGAGGTTAACACTATTGTTCCACGTTTTCCCTCCTCTTCTGCTGTGCTGCACTCCAGCTATCAGCAGTGTGAATGCTTAACAGCATCTCCACAGGCTCCAGGATCCATAGGAAGGAGCTGAGCCTTCCCTCACAGCACACATATCTCTACATATCTATGTAGGGATTTTGCATTATTCTTTCCTGTCTGTTTTGCCTTCAGAACTCACTCTGGGTTATGCCACCAATGGCATTCAGCAGAAAATTTGGAATTTCAGACAAGTCTACCTAGTACTTGTTTTAAAACTAGTATTAACAACAGTTTTACTGCTGGCTGCTCTCTTTTGATCTGACCAAGCCATGTATGTTGCTGTTTTTATAAAAAGTTGTGTACATTATGGCCTGATCTTTTATTTTTAATATCCCAAAGTCATATCCCAAAGTTTTTTTTTTTTTAATGAGGTTTGTCATAGCAAGTAAAGTCTTTGCTTTACTTGCTATGACAAACCTCATTAAAAAAAAAAAAAAACAACAAACCAAACTGATTCATGCAAAACTATTCTAAGACAGAATGCCCAGCATCAGCAAATTACTTTTCCCATAAGAAAAACAGTATGTTCTGAGTATTAATAAGCATATTAACTATGGTTAAAAGTGAGGCAGCAAGGCAATGGTAAAATACAACAGTAAATGTTAATATGCTCATTTTTTCATGCAGCTTCACACATGCCTCATTTATTGTCTGATGTTTCAGTAGACTTTAAATATATTTGTTGTTTTCAAGAGATACCTAATCTTACTGTGAAAGAAACTGAACATTCTGAAGAGGTACCAAGCATTTTAACAAACACTGTTTGCGGGTAGGTCAGATTTTAGAACCTGACATGACAATAGCTCCAGGTGTTTTCTTGATATGTTGCAACTCCACATTACAGCAATTCAGAGCTACCAGCCTAAGCATGCTACAGTTTCCAGTGGAAATTCTTATCTGGAAAATCTGAGGGTTTGCAGCACATACATATAACCTTTAGAAGGTTTTCCTAAATTCCTTAAAAAGCTGCTGTTTAGAAAAAAGTCCCAAAGACACTTAACTCAACTGGACACAGTCCTGAGAAACCTGCTGTAGCTTTCATTGCTTGAGCCACAAGGGTTGTACTGGACGATATTAAGAGCTGACTTCCAACCTAAATGCCTCTGTAATCAAAAATGGAACTATCAATTAGTATTTTGGAAGTATATGGAAGTATTTTAACTGGAATTAAAAGAGATTTAAAAGAGAGTAAAAACTGCTCCTTGTTGGCAAGAATGAAAAAAGAGTCATTTGTGGAAGTGGGCTAATCCACTAAATGAATTTTCAGACCACTTCAACACAATTGTCTCCTTTGCATTTGTACAATCAACAGTTTCCTGAAATGAGTAATGCATTCAGAGCAAGGTGATGAAATTACAGGAGCACTCATCTCTCAACTTACATAACTATGTTGTAATTTTCCATTTCAGCAGTCTGATATTTCTTCTTATGATTGCAAAAAAATACTTCGGGAAAAAAAAAAAAATACAAATCTTACAAGAGCTTGTGTATCCTGCTTTTGAAGACCATAAGAGCTAAAACAAGTCTGAGAAAAAATGGCTGAAGAATTCAGGACTTCAATCTAAAGGACAACCTCTTCTTTTCAGGCTAAGTTGGTTCTCATCTGTGTATGCAGCGCTGATAGCACTTAGTCTCTCCATCCTTCAGGAGGAGCAAGTCAGGAAGTATTTTAATAGGGCAGATTTCATAAATTAAAATTTCCTTTAAGTATAAAAACAAAAATATATTCTAATGGGCAGAACTTATTTTCACTGCTATTATTTCTATATTTTAATAATATTTCACAACCGAGTACACTTAAATAAAAAAGAAAAATACATCAGATGGCCATTTCTTGTCCTTGAGGGTTTTTTGCCTTCTCATTCTTCACAGTCATTATTCTACATAAAATTGGCAGGATAATAGTCAAATAAATAAATCTTCTGCAACAATGATTTCTGATCAGAGGTCACTGGCTCTTTTAAATCTTTTAGGCTGTTTGCCAACAGATGCCAATCAGTAAAACAATCACTAATGGTTCCCCAGGGAAAATAGGGACTGTGGAAGAAAGGAGTCATCCTAAGCAGCTACTAAAACTCAATGACAGAACTATGTAAGAATATCTATTACTGTCCTTTTGGCTTCACATTTTGTTTTGTCTCCTTTTACTATCATTACTCATTTCTTAATATATATTGCACACTATAAAACATTGACCCTTTGCTAAAACACAGACAGTCCTTTCACATACTGTGGTATTATTCACCATCACACAGGACTCCGAAAAGTATCAGGATGGATCCTAGAAACAACAAAAGGTCATATAACTATTTTTAAAATGCTGGCTATCCTGTTCATAAATGCTTGCAGGACAAATAACATTTACTGCTTTCATAGTGTCTCCAAAATAAGTAATGTGTCACAAAGGATTTATGCTTGAGATGCAATCATTCCTTATGCCCAACTCCTCCAGTGGAACAAAATTATATTTCTTTCTTTCTTTACAGTGCTATCTTCCCGCCAACCCTTGTTACACAATCTTCATATTTGCTGTTTATCTGACATATTGAATAGCATCCTTAGCTTGTAAAAGCAGAGTAGAGACCATTGGAGCCAAGCCATCCCCATAGCCAAGAACTGTTTAAGCTAACTAGCAAAACTTGGTGTTCTTTCCAGCAAGATTATTATTCAACATTTTTCAAATGAAAACTGTGCCTTGAAATTAGCTTCATAGCAGTGCAACACATAAAATATTCTGCAGCTAAATAAATATGTAGTATTGTAAAAAAAAAAATCTAATGCTTCCCATATACTGTTGGCATAAACAAACAAACAGAAAAAAACCAAACCCCAGGTTCAAGACCATATTCTAAAGGAACCCTCTAATTTCCTTAACTAAATAAGTTGATTCTTCACTCCTACTTTCTTCCAGTGTCTCTTGATTCACAAAGAGAAAGTCAGGCTTTTTCACCTAACAATAATCAAATGGAGGTTTACCTTCATAAACTAAGAAAGAAGTTGAGGATCACAAGAAAATTGGTGTAAACAGCTACTGGATGATGGGGGATATGGATACTTTTGATGTTTAAATGAGGTGCTAAAGGACACTAATTGCTCTTCTGACATCCTGGTGCCATGTAGTTATAGTAAGCTGTAAAAACTCTCTGTGAGTTATATTAATTTCAGAAAGCCTCACAGTTCCCTCCAATAGACAGCGAAAGCTCAGGACAAAGAGTGCAAGCCTTGAAGAAGGCAGAGCATTTACACAATCTTTGCCTCTCTAGATCATCTAGGCCTGCCTCCCAGCAGGCATAAAAAAGTCATTCGTCTCAGTTGACCCCATTACTGTGTTGCTTTTGAAGGTTTTCTATCTTTAAAAGAAATATGGAAGTAAGACAGCAAGTAACCCTCTCCTCCACTGGCACACAACTATATCCTGCAGAGTAATTAGGAAAAATCCAAGAAAGTGGATACACTCACTTAATTAATTCTTCAACTATGAAGAGGAAGTTTTAACATTAAAAATTAAACAGTGATTTCTACTACACATTTAAATGGGGAGGAATAACAATCTTTAAATCAGAACAAAACAGGTGCAAAAAGAAAATGAAAACATCTTTTACTCTTAGGATAAAACCCTGAAGAATATTAGTGTTAATAATCACTAAAAATCAATATGGAATCAATTAATAGATCACAATATAAGAAAGAGAGAATGAAACAAGGATTTCTGTTTATCTCTATTCTGTATTTCACTGTAAAGATTCAGCCTCATCTTTTTATCTCTTCTCCCTCAAAAAGAAAAATATTTCACAGAGTTTTCCCCATTCAGCCCCACAGCTACAGTCATAAACTAGGCTGCATATTTATGTGCCAAGGCAAAATGAGTTTTTTGAAACAATCCTCATAAGAAGCAAGGTTCACTTCTTAATCAGGTCATGATGCAAAAATAATTCCGTTCCCCAGTGCAATAAGAAAGGTACACACATAATTGCTTAGGACTGATATTCACTATACTTCTCGCTGTCACCAAACAGAGAGATAGGAAAAAAGTTTTCATAGTAATAACAGTAGTCTTGATCATTCAAGTTTAAAAAGTCATTGCTCATGGAAGTTAATCTTGTACATCAAATAGACATAGACTCTAAATATTATTTCAGGTTCTGCATAACCACACAACAAGCCACAAGTCTCATCAATTAATAATGGAAAACTAACATTCTGTAACAGAGCGAAAACAACAGCTAGGAGCCATTAATATCAATTGACATGAACTCCTATGGTTTACAAGAAATATATCCTTTAATTGCTTTAATTGCTTTGCTCCAAGTTCACAGTACCTAGAGTACAGTATATGTGAGCGTTCTGCTTATAAATTGTATAAGAAAAACAACAGGTATATTCATTTATTTTTGAACCATCTTATTACTATTCAGTGCATACCAGATCCAGTATGACATCCATCAACTAATTACCTTCTGACAAGAAGCCAAAAGGAAAATACTTAGGCAACCAAAATACATGCAGAATTAAAACCAGAATGGAATTACAGATACTAAGAAGAATAGGACTATTTATGTAGTACTACACAATTAAGACATCAAATCTCACCTGGAAGGATTATAAAGCAAATAAAAAATACAAATATTCAAATACAGGGTACCAGGTCTCTGCTAAGCCTCAGCACTTAATTATGCATAATTTCTCAAAGTGTTTTTACCATGTAAACTGGATTTTATATATATATATATATATGTTTTACAAAATAGTGAGAATTCAATGATTAAGTACAAATGAGTAAACTTAATTCAAAAATTCTTCCTATATGCAAAGTGTTCTCATACTGCCTTGACTTACTTATAGTCCTTATTTTTTTTAACTACATTGTTGAGTTCTCATTATGACATTCTTCATGAGGTGCAAAATCTCGACTTTTTTGATGTTAAGGTCTATATTGGACAGATATGTTTTTTTTCCACTTGAAAAAAAATATCAAAAACCAGCAACTTTTTATGCAGAGATATTCTTTATACATCTTTTATTTTTAGCTAAAATATGCTTATTATTTCATGAGCAATAAATCCTAAAAATTCATGGATGGCCATAATTTAGAAAAATACCTTCTTGTAGTACTTAAAGAAGAACTATTTGAGATTTTAGTATATATTTCCAGTCTGTTTCTCAGAATTTCATTACTTTTATAACAAAAAACTCTTGAATTATTTTTACCTCATTAAAATTAATATTTTGCTCCTAAAACAACATAACAAAATTCAATGATATCATCTCAGTGTCAAAGACTTTACTACCTTGTTTTCATAATATTGATCTTTCATCCAAATACAACAACAAGAACCACCCATATTGAGTAATATTAGCTAAGGCACAAAAACACTAGGCATTATAAAGAGAAGTAATCTTCTGCTACACAACAAAATATGTATCTAGACTCAATTCTCATCATAAGGATGTGAAGGATCTCATATATATCCCAAAAACTCATCATTGGAAAGATTTTTCTTCTAGTTAAATCATTCCACCAAAGAATAAATTTGATCTTGTAAAGAAAATTTCTGTTCACAACAGCAGAACTGAACATAGAATATTAATTAACTCATAATGCAAAATACTCTGTAGAAAAGCAGAAAAGGCATTAATAAGTCTCACCTCTTTTGATACAAGGCAACCAGATTGTTATTAGACAATCTGAGCATGAAAAAAGAGGATACAATAATACTGCCTGAATATACTGATCAGCTCATAATTGTTTTATGTAAAGAAATCTCTTTTTATACTTTTTCCCACATTTTCCCTTTTACCACATTAAAAAGAAAAAAAAAAAACAAAAACACCAAAAAACCTTTCTTTCTTTTGTCTATTCAGCATCCTTGGAAAAAACCACCAGATGGCAATGCAGTGTTCAAGTACTTCATTTAACATATATATTAAAGGGGAAAAAGTCTATATGCATCAGCATGAGGCTCTCTTTCCTAACCTACTTCCTCTTTGATGAATATTAAATAATTCATAAGCAAAACTCTATTCACCACAAGTAAGTGATCAAATACCATTCAACCTGTAAAGAAGAGACTTTTAGAAATCTAAGTTTCTATGGAAGTAAAACCACATGACTAAAAAAAAAAAAATCAACAATTTAGTTCAAACTATGAAACTGAATAATTTCAGGAAAAATCACTGAAAGGAAAACATTTAGAAATGCCTTAACATAAAGTTCTCAAAATACTATCAAGGACTGAACTGAACTCTACAAAAAGTAAATCTACACACTTTTTAGGCATATCACAAATTCATATGTAGTTTGGTTTCAAGCTAAGAAACAGGCATTATTTTCTATATTTTTGAAGTTTAATTCAATTCCTGTAAAACTATGTGCTGAACGAATCCAAATATGTAGGCTTTAAGCATTTATTCTTCCTTTGCATCAAGCAGATCACAGTGATCAGATAGGAAGGAAGATGCTTTAAGATATTTAAAGGAGCTGAGAAGTAGTGCAAGAGTCAGCTTTCCATTTAGCAGATCTTAGATAAGATCCATTATATGCCAAATCAAAGTTCCTCTTTGCAGTTACTGTTGCAGGCTCTGAAGCCTCTCCAGTTCAGGGAGGCTTCAGCGAATACCTGAAACACCCAATTAATAAATATGACATCCACTGTGAAGTTAGTGGTCGGAACAGGGAAGCCTACGGCAAAGAATCCTTTCTTTCTTGAGACGGCATTACAACCTGTAGGTGTTGTGTGGTCAGCTATAATTGACAGGAAAAGTTACAGTGTGCTATGTCTTTTGCACACGTGGATTAGGAAGAAGTTTCTTGCATCATCAGGATTGTTGCTACAACTTCTCACCCATCCATTCTCATGTAACAAACACAGTCAATCATGTAACAAGCACAGCAGTCATCACAAGCTGTCAATGTAAAATAAATCCAATATATATATTGAAGAATAACTTGGAACTGTTCAGAACTGATTTAAAATATTAACTGGAAAAGAAAATGTTTTGTCAGACAGAAACATAATCATACAAGATAAAGTATTAAACAGGTAAGTTGAACAGCTGAGAGCAAACTAACTGAAAATATGTTTTCTGGCTAATGTAATAAATATTTGATCAATACTGTTCCCTTTATTCCCTATATTATTACATTTAACTGATTCATAGCACACAGTGGTAGAAAGATTCAAAGACTACCTTTATTTAATTTAATTTTAGTGCTTTGTATAAGGACCGCTCTCATGATCAGAGATCTAATCCTATGCAGCACAACCTAAGATTTCCTCTATTGTAAAGTCTTTTTAACTTTCTTTTCAAACAAGCAAAACCAAGAATACTATATTGATTCTAACTGTTTTCACATACAGCTAATTATTTGATATAACTTCAGTCCTGAAAGCCAATAGACAGTCAGAATTGCTATGCATTTTTAGAAAATTACTTTCTGAAGGCAGGTTTTCATGTTCTTGAAAAATCAGATAAGTGGTTGGGAATGTATCTCTACCAGATAGAGAAACTCATACTTTTATTGATCACTATCTTTTTAGCACGGCTGATAAGTAACGTAAGAGGAGAAGTACTCTAGGAGGAAAAACCCAACTGATAGTATTGAAAAGACATATTTTCAAGGACAGATCTCTTTTTAATATCAAATACTGAATATATAAAATAAACATAAAAATATATCATAATATATATTTAATAAATATATTTAAATATGCAGTATGTATGAAAATATATAAACTGAATAAATAAAGAACACAAGATCTATGGTTTTAGGTTTGGTCATTAGAAATAGGCTCAACAAAAGTGGATTAGAAGGAATAAGTCCCAATTAGAACAACTATATAGCACAGTAATGCAACAACTTCTTTAACTTTATTATATTCCTGTAATTCATAACAGAGAAGGAAGTAAAGAAAAGCAATACATCTCAAAAAGGTGGATACTGCAAATCCATATTTATAGCAATTCATAAGTACAAAGATATTACTTTTCTTTTTTTCTTGCTAGTCACTTTGCTTTCATGGTGACATTTCAAGGACAAAATGCATTTACAAGTAGAACTGACTGAAGAGATGTAAACCACACCCTCACCATGCTCTGCCTCTGGTAAATATGTTCACATAAAACTTAAGTTCTACTTTGCAAGTTGATTTTTTTTTTCCTACTTCCAATTATGAGTTGCACTAACTTTAGGAAACCATTTATATTTTCACAGTACAGGTGGGTCAATCTGATTTTGTTAAAACTTCTGTTAAAGTAAATAAGGTTTTCTTTGCTTCAGGATTGCAAAAATAGCCCTCCTGAACACTTAAGGGAGGTAAAAAACCAAACCAAGCCAAACCAAATCAAACCAATCAACAACAAAAGCAAACCAAGAACCACTTCACATTACTACATTCCACCTACCACTGAAGTTCTTCAAATCTAAATTCACAAAGCAACATGGCCAAAGGCAGAAGGATCTGAGATTTCAGTAAATCAGAGATTTTTCCTTTGCACACACAGTATGACAAACTGTCCCCTTGGTGATACATCTCAATGAAGCTTTACACAGGAGAAGCACATCTCATGCAAAACCATCAAGACTCCATGTTACAGTAAGGTATGATCCAAAGATTTCCATTATACTTTTTCCTTTTTATTACAGCATTAGGATGAAAACATATTCTATATATCTTGAAACATTTTGTATGTTTTTTTCTTTTGCAGCAATTATATTACTTTCCCAAAAAATGATATATTAACCATTTTTCCCTGCGTTGGTTAATCAGATGAAAAGGATACAGGCAAAAAATTATGAAATAAAATGCGAAGACAATGCAAGTTCTTATAATCATCACTTCCAAGTAACAGATGATGGCTGAACTTTTTTAGTTCCTTAAAAATGGATGTCTTTGTAAAATTTACTTTAAGATGATCAATAATGTTTTTACTAAATTTGGATTAGGAGGCCTTGACTTAAAACTTCCAAGTGTTAAGTCTTAAACAGAACAATCCTATCCAGACACATTCAAAGGATATCTGTATGATCTATCTAGGTTACAGCATCCTCTAAACACATCAACCCATTGCCAGATCCTTTGCTCTGCACGCAGTCTGTGTATTTCAGTTTTCTTGAGTTTAAATAACCTCAAATAAACTTTAATCTCAAGTTTTCATTAAGGAATACCTTACTTTGTAGCAGTACTCCATATTTGCCTTCCCTACCTCAACATTTCCAACTAATAAAATACTGGAGACATAATCTGTTTCATTACGTTGTTACAAATATAATCCATTGAGTATGCAAGGTATAATTTAAGATGTTGCCAAAAATGTATAAAGAGCTGTGTTCTCCCCAAGCACCAGTTTACAACTAGTACCAACCAAAACACAAAAATAAATCAGAGACAGACTTCTGGAACAGCACAACAAAAGCTACCTAAAACACTCCAGTGCCAAAAGGAAACTTAGAACTAACAACAAACCTAATTAACTAATTCAATCAACATGGGATTAAGACTTTCATTAATCCACCAACATGGAATTAAGACTTTCATTAAGGATTTAGTTTTCTTTAGTGCAATACAGCGAGATAGGTTGCAGAAATACTACCTTATTTTTTTTCATTATACAATGAAAAGCCAAAGAGATTAAAATTAGAATTTCAGGGTGACAGAGAAAAAATTAATCCAAAAATAACCAACTGTCTGAGTACAGACTATTTTTCTTTGCTGCATTAAAGTCTTCAACCACTTATTAAGTATCCCTTCCAAAAATACATTTTGCTGTTCACTTTTCATGGTTATTAAATTTAATGTGTTTGATTTATTTGATGTTGCTTAAACCCAAACTCTACGATCTTAATTTTCCAAAGTATATAGTAAAACAGATAAATCCAGTAACCCAACAACACTGATTGCAACATAGTCTTTTAAGTAAGTTAAAAAGTTCTGGGAATAACTTCCCTTAAGAAGATGAATTAATATATTCATTTGACATTACATATCTGATTCTTTTTTCATGAAGTCCACATGACACAATAATCTAAAAATTTATAGAAGCTGCCAACTCTTAATGCTGCAGAATTTGAAATCCTCTTAACTATATTCCAAACCACCATAACAACATCCTAGTATATACTTGCAAACATTAAGCACCTCTTTCCAAGCCACATCGTAACCACAGAGATAAAGATTTACTTACCTGATCCCCTTTTGGTTACAACCTTCAAGCTCTGAGTCAGAGTGGCATACAAGAGAATCAAGTTGGGAATAGGAGCTTTCATCTTCTGTCTTTCCGTGGCTGCTTCCTACAGTACCAAAAAAAAGAGACACACTGGTTGCACATCAGTGCTGAAACAACCTTGAAGTAAGTAATCATAAAACCAACATTGTGGAAAAGCTAAATACAGTTTTTGTGAGCAATTTAAGGCACTAAAACATTTTGTTATTTCTTTTAAAAAGTATGCAAACTAAAATCACCATAAAACAAACACATGCACACACTACATTTAACCCTGGAACTTAAGCTACAATTTTGTCTACACTTTGAAAATTCATCGAGTCCCTGCTAAAACTTTATAACAGATCTTCTGAAACATCTATTTATCTCTTTTTATCATATAATCTTTTCCACCCACCAACAGGAAAAAGAAAATAATGCCCTTCTTCATTAGTTTTAATCTCATTTATTAATACCACAAATTGAGCACGGGACTCACAATAAAATGAATATATGATTTAAAAAAATCTGATCATCTTCTTAGCAGCAGAGAAAGGGGAAAAATAAGAGCACATCAAAGTAACCAGCAGAGACACTTGTAACTTCCTTTTAGGTGATCAAGTTCCCATGCGAGTTCAAACTAACATATTCACTGCACTAAATCAGAAGTGAATGTTAATTAGAATGGAGATAAGCAGAGCACAGTGTGTTAGCCTTCACCTCCAACATGTGAATAAAAGCTTTGCATTTCTATTTATTTACTCTGGGGATTAAGTGGTATGAGCTGCTGGTGAAAGTGTAGGGACTAAAGATTTTGTTAATTCCTCATATAAGTAAGAGGGTGTCAGCTTTCTCCAAGATAGGTTGGTAGGGCCAACATCTCATCTTTCAGTGTGTTGAAAGAGGAAAGAGAGGACAAATCTGCCTATTTAAGCTAGACAACAGCCTATCTATGCTATCTATATTCACTAGAGTAGCTTACACAAAAGTATTCTTGTCTAGTGGGGATGAGAAAGGGATGGGATCAATGGCTCTTTAATATCGTAACTATGACCCAGACTAAACCAATGTGGTTCTGATATTGACCTCTTTTAATCACAGCACTGGACAGAAACTGAAAAAATTCTCGGAAGGTAGCACATAGTACAATTTTGATTTCTAAAGGGACAGTGAATCTTTTGCACTTTCATTGATAATCAGGTTACTGAGTATTCAAGACATTTTTTGAAAGCAGTATCTTAAAATACTTTCATCTTAGAAGAGAGCAGGTTAGAAATAAGAAGTAGTAGAAGTATAAAAAAGAACATGGCAGGAATTGCTTAAAAAATGATGACTTCATATATAATCCGTATTAAAGCTTTACATCTCAAGACATTTCAGAATGTCTGTAAGCACAAACCTACTACATTCATTATTATGAATTTAATAAAGATGAGGGAGTGAGATAATATATTTTGACAACAGTTTGTGACACCTTATTTTTTAGAACAATACTTGTGCTCACAAATACACAAATGTTTGTTCATTCATTGTCTTTACCAAGCATCAGCATTTTAGCATCACAGTGAAAGACTGTCATTGGCCTACATTCACATGCTACTTCAGAAAATTTAGGAAACTTAGAAATTAAATATGAAATATGGGATTGCTAGGAGGTAAATTATGTGTAATGTTAACATTTTTACTTAAGTTAAAAATTTAATAAAACAGCATGACAACTGGCAGTGATAAATAATACAGATCTTTAGAAATTTAGAAGCTAGCAATAAAGGTTAATTTTCCAGGGGCACAGTGAGTAGATACCACAATGTGTTATGCCACATTTTACTGCAGACCTCAGTCAAGTTTTCTGAAACCAAAATCTCATTTCTCAGTCTCTGCACTAACTGATACCGCAGGAAATCCTGAAGCTGATATCTTCAGCCTCCAGGGTACTAGCAAGAGTCAGATCCTTGCTCTGTGTGAGCCTAATAAATATTGCCCAAAGAACCATGGGATCTTACTGTGCAATTACAAATCCAGTAAATAGGTTCTGACAGTGAAATTATATCCAAACACATCCTTTTTGACCATACATCAAAAGATAATATTGCTGATAACTGTGAACAAATGCAAATATATACATATATTTGCATATGTCTCTTTATGCATGTATTCATTTGTATTTATATACATTTTTTTTTTTTTAAATTTTGTAGGGAAACCATGGAGTAGCTATAAAGATTGATTCTATCAAAGCAACCTTCAGTAAATACAATAATATCCATAAGAAACTGTTCAGTAAATGAAAATCTTCTTTTGCTCCATACATATATCACTAATTTGTCAAGTCAACAAGGAGAACCATTACTACAATAATACAGCAGAAATTGAATTTCAAACATGTCACCGTGGAAGCCATTCTCATGTACATTTGTTCTGAGATTCAGGTCTAATTTAAAGGCATAAGCAAAACTGGCTGCTGCCTATGTGGCTTGTGGTAAATCCCTAGAAAGTGAAGTCTGCCACTGTCTTTGGAAATACCAGAAAGAACTTGCTGCAAAAGGGAAAAAAGAAGGGAGGGATGACTCCCAACAGCAGCCACTGCCTCCTTACAGCAATATAAGTAACAAATCAGATCTTACATAGGATCTTCCCTGAGTCTTCCAACCCTTCTCTTCTGTTTACACTCCCTTTTATGAAGGAGGAGTATTTCTGGTCTTTTCTTCATTTTAAAAATCAAACGCTCAACATAAGGAAATGCAAAGAAGTAAAGATCAGTTTATTGGAGATGGTGCCTCACGGCTCTGGAAGTTGTTTGGATGGTTGGAAAATCTGCCTCATGTTATTCATATGAGTGATTCAAAATAGATATTTAACATCTCTTGTCCCTTGTTCCGGGTGAATGCCTCGGAAATTGACTATTCTAGAAAATGTCACCCTTGTGAAATTGGTTGTGAAAACAAAATAAGCAAGTCAGAAGAAAATATAAAAGGAACATCCCAAGGGGAATCCCACAACAAGTCAACAGAAAATGCCTTCACTGCTGCAATGAGTGTGCCCGAGGCTTAGATACTGTAACATATTCAGGTAGCTTTTAAACTAGAAAACAAAATAAAAGGCATAATTCTGAGAAGTCAAACTCTTAACACTAACTCAAGTGTGTTATCTCATGAATTGGAAATAGATTTCTTTCAGCAATGAATTTTTAAAGGAAGAGACTATTTTACTAGTCACTTAGCTGTAATTTATTTATTTTTTTAAAATAACATTAAGAAATTTTTATTTTAACAAGCAGAACAAGTCTGCTCTTTCTTTAAGCAATAAGCCGATAGACAGCTTACATATACATCTATGGAAGTTATTTTTATGGTTGTTCTTTTATTCTGATTTTCAGTTACTTATACTAAAAGCCAAGACAATATATGGCAGTTATAAACTCAATTGCTGATTTTTAAGCTGGATCGATTTTAGCATGTTTTACATACTCTTTGGGTATAAGACTGCTATACTCCATGGGTCTATAGTAGACTAAGTCTTTTAGAAACAGGGATTTTTGGTTGTTTTTTCTTTATACAATAGCAAAGATTGAAATATTTTTTCATCTTTAAGCAGTATTCACAACTTCAAAGTTTTAGCAGTCGGTTGCTTGTTTGCATGAACCAAAGCACTGAAAAAATGTTAAATATTTCTGCATAAATATATTGCACACCAATTTTAACTGGGCATATTAATAATTTTTTAAAAAATTATTTTCTGTAGTAGGTGTCATTGCTTGACATAAAAACGCCATAGCATAGCATTTGCATCACCAAGTATCTAATTTTCCAGCTGAGACAGAAATAGAAATACAGCTGTATATCAAGACCAGAATTCTTTGGGGAAATGCCAAGAATGGTTTTTCTCTTCAATTGTCATAAATACTCACTGTGAGGAAAATGCATACATATAGACACATGATTCCCAAAATAGCTCAGCAGCCATTAAATTAACAATAGTAAGGCAGTTCCTGATAAGGCAGGAAAATAGAACAGAAAATTCTGATTTTCTTATTTTATGTTTATTATGGTGCTTTCCCAAAACTTGAATTAAACTTAACTGAAGTAAGACATTTTCCAAGGGCTCAGTCCCTTACAATAACTTTAAGGGGTTGATTCTCAGTTAGTCTATTAATGCTAGCTGATGTCCGTTAACTAATTATTTGAAAATAATTTTTCTTCCCATAATGCTGTTCTAACTTTGAAGAATGTTTTTTTATACATGTTCAAAACTGCTGCATTATCTGTCTCCATCATATGCCCTTCAAAGAAAAAGAAAAAAGCAAAAGAATTGCAACATCCTCTGAACTCTGCAAGGTATTTCATGACTGTTCCGTGGCAATGACACGAAAGTGCTGGTAAATTATGAATGAGTAACAAAATTACAAAGCACCACCACCTGAATACATAAGAAAAAAACAAACAGAAATGCCTGTTCAGTAATAGTCTCTTTTTAGGTGGCAGTTCTTCACATATGCCTGAATAGAATGACATTAGATCTCACAAGGTGTAAAGGACAGTTTGGTCAACTCAAAGATCTTGATGAAAATTGTTTTAAATTACTAAAATTCAAGGAAAAACTAAAATTAGAATCTATGTGATTTCATAAATGTGTAAATTCGTTGTCATGATCTGACCTAGAACAGTAAGACAACCCTAGCAATTCTTAAAATGTTAGCTAGAAGAAAATATACCTGTTCCAAATACAAAAGTCCATAAAATCAATACTTTCCAGAGTCCCAGTAAGCAAAAAGATTCAGCAACCAAATTATGAACTCACGAGAAACCAGTCAAAAGCAACAGGAAGGGAATAAGCTACTGCATTTCCTTCCCAAGTCATCCCTGTTTCTCCATGCTAAGCAGCATTCCTAAATTCAAGCAAGTTGTGGTTCATGACATAAAAATAAAAAGGAAAGGAGAGGATTAAACAAGCAGTAAGGGTTGAGGGAACAGTGACAGTGTTTTAACAACCAAAAGTCAATATGCCACCTGTCCTGCAGACCACATTGGAATTGGAACTCAGTGGAGCCTCTGGAGAGGTTTCCAACCAGCTGCATTATGACTTTTCCCATTAAACCTGGTACTCATTATTGCCTTCTTTTAAAGATACTTTTTATTGACTCCATCCATCATACACGATATAGTAAACATGGCAATCTGTCTGGAGAAATTTAAGATTATTCCATATATCTCTGTATATAAAAATATAATCTGCTGTTCCCATAAGCTTCCATTAAGAAACATGCATTTAAACATATAAAAGAATCAAAAATTATTCTACAATGAAAAGTATCCTGATACAGGCTGAATATTTATTTTCTTAATCTTGTGTAAAAAACTAATATCAACAATAGTATTTGAACAGAACGTGATGGACTAGCAAACATTCGTATTTTGCACATTGTTTAGACTACTTAATGTGTTTCTAAATATTTCATTAAGTGGGTTTTTTCTGTACTAGGTAATGAATAAGATTTCTGGATGGTGCTTTCTCTATTATGAGACAAATAAATTGTAACAAATTGTAGATACCTGAAATTTAACATATCATACACTTGAGAAGCCTGTTTTGAAGAAAACGTTGAACATCTTGTCCTTCTGAACCACAGACCAAAATAGTTACATAGCTGAAAACTATTTGACACGTGTTTTGGGGAACTGCAGGGGCTAAGAAGAGGAAGTACAGGTTCAGGAAAGATGTAAGAATGGGAGAAGAGTCTCTTTTCAATGGCCTCATAGGACCCTGTGGGATCCAGGTCAGCAGGGTGTCCTTGCCAGTACCAGATAATTCACCAAGGCAGCTAAGTCACTCAGAACTGCTGATGCAAATGGAGCAGGAAAGAAAATCCTTGGACAATGAGACAGTGAGTTATTTACTGTCAGGGTAAGGGAACAAAGGATGGACAGGAGGCTCTGTTCATTTCTAGGAGCCTTTACTTGAGAGAAAGAAATACATTGGCCTAGGTTTAAAACAATCCTGCATTGTTATCAGAAGCAGATGCTTAATAGCTCACAACTATTAAGCATTAATCCCTCTTAATAGCTCACACCTAATGATCAAAAAGAAATAATAACCTGAAACTAAGGGAGGGATTTTTTCAACAAAAAGGGTAACCAAACCAGACACATATTTGGTGTTCCCAACATATCTAGTAGGATACATAAGAAACGTGTTCTCATGATGCAGATTAGGCCAATGGATTAACAGAAAATTTGAAACCATAATTTCTTTTTCTGGACAGCAAACAAAAAACATTATAGCAACCTGGCAGCAAACTTACAGACAATATCAGAAAAGTTTAGCTCAACAGCAGTGTTTAAAGGAAGATAGTTGAAAGATGATTGCTATGTTACTTCTAAAGGGAGATGTAATAAGAAGATAATAAAACAATTCTCCCTTTTTATAGTCTTAAATACATAAAGCCAGATAAAGAAGAAAAATTCAAAGAATATCAGTGTGATTTTGAAATGCCACCCTTCCAAAAAAACCAAAAGGCCTTCCTTCTAAATCTTTGTGCATGAGTAATCAATTTATGGCACAATTTTGGGATGGAAGATATCTAACGCCTTGCATTAGTTCCTTGACAACTCTGTATTTTTGTTTTTTGAGGGTCAGTAGGCCTCGTTCTTTCGCTGAGATGAAACTCTACCTCTGCCTAAACTGACAAAGTTTGGATAATTCCGTTTGTGTTTTCAGGAAACTAAACGAGCTCCGGAAATACTTGCAATAGCAGTAGAATAATAGAATGGTTTGAGTTGGAAGGGACCTTAAATTTGCTGGCATGTCCATGTCACTGACAAAGATGTTAAACAACACTGGTTCCAGTAGCAATCCCTTGAGGAACACCACCTGTCACCAGTCTCCACTTGGAAATCGAGCCATTGACCACAACTCTTTCAGTGAGACCATGCAGATAATTCCTTATCCACTGACTGGTCCACCCATCAAATTAATACCTCTCCAGTTTAGAGACAAGGATGTTGTGCAGGACAGTGTCAAATGCTTTGCACAGCTCCAGGTAGAGGACATCAACTTCCCTTCCCCCACCCACCACCACCCTAAACCTGCCAGAGAAGACCCTCAAATTTGTCAGGCATGATTTGGCCTTAGTGAAGCCGTGTTGGCTGTCAGCAATCACTTCCTTATTTTCCATGTGCCTCAGCACAGTTTCCAGGTGGATCTGTGCCATGATCTTGCCAGGCACCAAGGTGAGACTGGCCATCCTCTAGTTTCCCAGGTCTTCTTTATTTCCCTTTTTAAAAACAGAGGTTATATTTCCCCTTTTCCAATCTGTGCTAAGTATATTCACTTTACGGGCTTGTGGCATTCAAGCTCCTTTTCTGCATATGGCAAGTTTTCAGAGTAGCTATTTGCAGCAAAAGCACGGCAGAACAGCTGGATTCTCTAGTTTCCTATATGAATGCTTTTCTTCCATTTTCTAATTTATGAAGAGTAGCAGTTATGTAACAACATAATATGTTTGAAAAGTAAATTTGCAAGATGTAACTTAAATGAAGAACTCTAATCTCGAGCTTATATTAGGATAAAGTACTTTTTTAAGAGTTCAGTTGTCATGAAATTTTCTGAATAGTTACTTGATAAAATAAGCAAATTGTTTCTCAGACATTGACAGAAGATTCCAAGTATTTTGACTATCAGTAAGCATTACAAGAATGATTTATTTCCAAAAATTCTCTAAATACTATCTCCCATCTGAGTCACTAACGAGAAAGATATTTTCCCTCAAAACGAAGAAAGACAGAAGGGTGTGAATGATGAAGCTCCACTGTGGCTATTCTAACAGAATGCTTACAAACAAAATAATAACCCCCCTTACCATCACTCAGGTTATCAGTTTACATCACACCAACATCAATGGTTTTCCACAGCTGATACTTGAAACACAGTTTTACTAACACAAGATAATAATCTTAGACCCTTATAAACAATGTGTTTTTAATGCTTACTCTATCCTGCCACTGTAGTTGTTAGGGAAGTGGTCAGTAATTTATATTGCAATTCATACTATATGAGGTCCCTTTGCACTTTAGAGTTGCGAAAAGGGAGAAACAAGTGTTTCATTTATCCCCTCTCTCTCAGAGACTAACTGACAAGCCCTTTACACTTGTTCAAACCAGATTTTGACAACCTGTTGTCAGATCCTGGTATCAGTACCTGGCCCAAGTGTCCCTGCCCAGCCTACCCTGAAACCTCCCCCGACAGGCCTGGGATCCCCTTTCAGCTCCTTCTGGGGATGCTAGTCCCTGCCTCCGTGACCCTGCAGGAGTGCAGGGCTCCAGCTCCTTCTCTGGCCCTGCCTGGATGGTGTCAACACTCGAGGCAGCCCATCTCAGCATGGATTCCTTGTACATGTGCTACCTCCAGCCCTCTCTCACGTCATCCTCTGCTCCTGGCCAGAGCCCCTGGCCATGGCTCACCACTTCTGTGCCAGGGGCTGTTGACAGACCCCAAAACCAACCCCCACGTTCAAAGACTGTGGAACTGCAGCCCATGGGTGAGGGCATGGCCTGTGCTGGTCACTCTCAGGGCTGGACAGTCGGCCTTCACCACACCCTGACACCTTGCTCTTTAAGAGGGTCTGAAATACAGAACAACTGTTCACCAACGTCTGTCGCAAACCTCTTCACTTCCAGTGGCAGAAAATTTCTCATTTTGTAATACTATAAATAACCTGAAGAGTTGCTGCTTCCCCTTGAAAATGTATAGATTGTAAACAGTTTTGTGTTTACAGAAATAACAATAAAAAGCTTTAGAAGTTCACTATTTTATCGATTATCTATGATATAATTCTTTTAAGATGTCAGCAGACTATAAGACAGATCACATATAAAAACATACGAGCAGCAGCAGTTCAGTATCTGTATGGGATTTCACAGGCAAGTTACTGCCTGACAAAGACAGGAGTCCATATGATGAACTTGCCATTTGGACATGAATAAGAACCTGAAGAGAAATATGCATACAAAGCTTTACCATTTTGAAACGGCACCCTGTGTACCATAATTAAAAGCAGAGCAATTTCTACAAAGATTATCATCATTAAATTGGTTTGTAAAGGATTCAAGCATCAATGATACATAACTATAGCAATGGTGGATAAAGCACAGCAGCTCTTTCTGCTGTTCTGCACCTCATCAAGGTAAGGCAGCTTTCCTGCAACACTGACAATCACATCACAACTTTATAAGTCCTGAGCTATTATTATAAAGAAGAGTAGAAGGGTAAAAGGAAGAAAGGATTGCAAACGGGACTAAAACTTCTCCTGTTAAAACTGTAAAGCATTTAGCTGCACTGAATAAGATAACTTTGAAACTGCCCAGACCCATCATTCCACTTGGGATGGCATTCCTCAGCCCTGCTTCATTTTTAGTGTTGATCTTGTGGCTTTGTTTAGCTAGTTTTTGAAAAGCATATCTCAATGCCTTTAGCCAAACTGTGTGTGCTACTTCACTGCCTAGGAACAACCAGCTACCTAATAACCCCAACACAGGAGAAACTCATTGCTTGAGTAGAAAGTAGCAGATCTATGACTCTGTTGCTTACCTCCAGCTGCAATCTCAGCCTGTGCTGAGATCCAAGGTCACAAAGCAGTGTGGCTGCCTTAACTAACTACTGCATTTCAGCTCCTTACAGTTGTTTACAGTATTAAGCTGCTGAATAGTACTGTTTATCAATAGCTGCAATTTATGATTTGACACTAAGAGGAAGCTGACAGTTTCAGAAGAGGCAGAGCTTCCAGTTTGCCAATTATGTATTACTAATTAGTAGTCATGAAATACATAATAGCTGAACTTAACACTGCAACAGCCTGATAATTAACAATAGCTGTTCCAGAATTAAAATTTCAGACCATAACAGTGGAAAATATAAATCAAGTAAAGACTTACATATATTCCAAACTAAGTATAGCAAGTATCAGGTCACAAACTAAATTGCATTCAGTATGTTGTTGGCAATTTTCACAGCTCAGAGATATTATAATGATATTCTTCAAAATCTTGATTTGAGACTAATGATCAAAAATAAAAAAATCTTCTTAAAAATGACTCCTCTGAAAAATAGTAATATTTTCTCCCACTATGCCAAGTATTTATCTAGCCCTTCAAAACTGGAATTTCAAATACTCATGGACTGAGAATCACTCTCGTCTTACCTGTGGTACATCAGACTTGGGATTCCAAGCCCCTAATTCACAACCTTTTATCTTAAAATGGGTGAAGTGCATATCAGAAATAACAAGAGAAAATATTGTAATCCTGGGACTCTTCCTTTCCTATAGAAGTGCTAAAACTATTAAGCCAGAACTTGTCTCCTTTTGCTTCTTTTTCCAGGCCCCTGGATTTAGCATGTACAGCTGCACAGCACCTTGTTGTCCCCAGAAATTATACTTATTGCTATCATCAAAATAATTGGATGAGGCATTTGGGACATGTGGGTTCAACTCCTTCAAATCAAGAAGACTTACAAAATGATGCTTCCATTTCCTGGGCATGTGTTGTACTTCCACAGCACGTACACACATTGTGTGCTTTCAAAGGAACAGTTTGTGACTAGCAAAATGTTAACTTGTAAAATAAATGCAGCAAATGTTTATGGGTAGCTCATTCAAAACTATTCAGTTAATTTCTGCCCTGTTGTACTGGGTAGAATGATTCTCATCATACACTAAACATAAAAGTGGAGCATTCCATAAAATTTTATCAGCTCCTATTGTGAAAGCCCCCAGGAAACTTTAAAAGCTCAGTAGAAATACATCTAGTTTCCACAGAATTCAAAACTTAGCATAAGTGTATTTGCCCATGAATATATGCTATTGACTGACTACTATTACGCCAATAAATCATAAATACAAAATCTGTATCTGGATAACACTGCTGAGGTTTTACCTCCTTGAGAAATGATGTCTAAAATAAAATATTTTTGGTACATTCTAAGGATACATGCAACAACAGTCGATGCTTATACTATTTCCACAGGATTTTGAATTCATGTACATACTCCCCACCATGCCCCCTGAGCAAGAACATGATCACTCCCTCTCCAACAGCAGCCAGCCCAGCCTCTGTAAATGAACTGGGAACACACTTTTTTGGGTTGCTGCAGATGTGATCATCTGTCTGCTCCTGTCTCTCAGCTGTTCGAGGCTGTTGTGCTCACACATCGATTGAGCGATTACAAGTGGATGCAGATGCAAGGTAAATTTATTTCACAGGCAGTGAATTTCATACCACACACACAAATCTTATTAACTCCTTATTGATTATAACACCAGGAGATTAATAAGAGCTATAAGAGGTATTAAGTAAGCTAGAAGTAGAACAGTTTATGGGGTTCCAGTATTCACTTTTTTTTTTTTCTGTTTTTACATTTAGTTAGAGAAGATTACTCTCATGAAGGAATGTGAGCTAGAGCTTCCAAAATCGAATTCTGAAGAGAAAGTCTCCCACTGTTTCATCAGAATGACCAAAGGCAAACACTTTGGAAGGCCAGATACCAAGTGGACTTCTACATAGCCTGTTGTTACCTCAGCATTATTTATTAATTGTTTACATGATGGGAAAAGTATTTTGATTATTACATTTCCAGATTAAACAAGGTGGGATGAATTGCATAACTGTTTGAGGCCAGTGGCAGTATTGATAATTATCCTGACAGGCTACAGAAATAATACAAAGAAATAGATAAAATTCTAGAGAAACAAGTGTAAATTGTCAAATTAAGATCTGATCAACCAAATAGGTAGAATGAATAACAGCTGGCTAGGTATTGGTTCTGTAGGAAAAGATCTAGCAATTATAGTTGATCAGAAGCTGAATACCAGTCAGACTACATTTCATGAAATAAAGTTGTCCTGAGATGTGCACAGAGCAGCGTAATTGAAGAACCTTTATCTTTAGGCTCTAAGAATCTTTTAAATAGTACATTTAACATTTATACACAATGAGTGAGTACAGCTGACCTTGACACTGGGCAGTGGAATAATTTCATTCTATGCTTTTGGTTGTATGAAACTTCCTCTGAAAATAAGTGTTGGATGTCTATGAAGTCCACACATTCTGGAAAACACTTCTTCAAAACAAACAAGGAATATAAGAGTTGTTTAAGAGAGAGAGCAAGAGTGTAATGCATAGACAGTGATCAGTTCAGCAGTACTGGCAGTAACTGCTGCCCAGAATGTGTCATTTGGAAACAAATGATGGTACTATAAGGACTCATTCAGCAGCCAGGGCAGTCAGCACAGGTAGGAATACTGATTTTGTCTCACCTGTTGAAAACAATAAGCATTCCTTCAGAATAAATACTGCCATTGCTGACATTTGCCCACCGTTTTGGGGTAAGAAATTCTGAGGCAGATTTAAGACACATTTGCTATGGCATTGTGGCCCATGAGGTGTCAAGACTTTAAAAAAAAAAAAAAAATAGGAGTCCTGGTAATTCAGGTAACCTCTGATATGAAATAATGTGGAAATAAAGGAAGTCTTCAATGCCTGGCCCATCTATGAATTTAAAGCCTGCGAACTATGCCTCTTAGCTCAGCATATGCATCACAGCTCAGCAATAACCACGGTATTAGCTCATCTTGTATGTTGTGATAGGAAGATGACCTTCCCAAGGTTTCTTAAGAAAAAAAAGAGCAGGGGACGGGAGGGGAAGGGAAGGAGAGGGAAGGGAAGGGAAGGGAAGGGAAGGGAAGGGAAGGGAAGGGAAGGGAAGGGACTCAAGTAAGACCATTACATCAGTGTAATTGGTTTACGATAAAGCACAGGAACTTGTGGGATTCTGTAAGGGTTGTAACTTCCAGCTGAAGAAGGAGACATTTAGCTCTGGAACTGTGAATCAGGCAAGAAGTACCAAGGAGAAAATGTGATTTGGGAGAAAAATCAGAAATAAAAGATCTGCTAAATTAAAGATTTTTAGATGCAGGTATTGTGACAAGCAGAGACAATCATGCCTGAAATGCCCCCACAGTAACTTTCATCCTTAGTCTCACTGGAGAGAATATAGAGAGAATGTAAGAATTCAATGAAGTGCCTCACAGATCTGCACTAGATCCACTTTAAAGAAAAGATAAAGCTATAACATCCTTGCTCCAGCCATTGCCCATTATTCATTGCCTCCTACATCCTGATCACAGCTGTGCACACTTTGCTGTGCGATGCCTAATAGCTGCAATCATTGCATACAATGGGGCCCCAGCTAAAGGAGTCAGGAGAGCACATTCTTCACTGACGTTTATCCATTCAGGACAGAAGCCTATTTTCTGTTTAATGTGCATGCATTGTCAGTACTTATGTGCAAATGAACAGTTAATGAAAACAAGTGTAGTAAGAAAATCCTGAGGTTTTAGCAAGTGGAGGATATTAGCGCAGCTCTAATGGAACAAGTATTAGCTGTTCACCAAGAAGCTTTTAGCTCTATTATATACAAGCCATTAGATACTGAAAAAGTTTTGACTATTATCTTGTCTCCATCAACTAACTTGAACTTGTTCATTATAAGAGTGCTGAGGCTCTGGAACAGGTTGCCCAGAGAAGCTATCAGTGCCTACCCCTGGAACTGTTCGTGGTCAGGTTGGATGGGGTTTGCAGCATCCTGGTCTAGGGTAAGGTGTCCTTGCCTAAGGTAGAGGGAGTGGGACTGGGTGATCTTTAAGGTCTTTTCCAACCCAAACCTTTCTGTGATTCTATGAACTTCAATTTGTAGTACAAATATTTTTTAAAATGTACTTTGGTCCCATGTGGATCAAGTAATTTCCAGCTTTGAAAGAATAGGTCAATGATAAGCATTTAGCATTCTCTGGTGTACTCTGGTTTTTGTATCTGCTGTCAGATAGTCACTGGCACTTTCTAATTGGGATGAAATCTTATCAGCATATGCAGTATTTCAATATACTTCAGACAGTCTACAATATCTAATAACTAATTTGTTACAAGGATTTTTTTTTTTTTTTCTGTATACATATTGGACTGGCAAAGTAATTCTCTTAGTTTGATATTCTGTTCATACTTTGTCTTTCTGGCAAACTTGAAGAACAGAATATCAAGAAACTTTGCTGAAACACATAATAGCATAAGCAGAGGACAATTTCCAGAGAAACTGAGATGCTGTCTACCCTGACAAAAAGCCCTAGTAGTAAGGTTATTTTTAATCAATTATTAGTTCTATGCATGTTCAATATTACCAGGGCAGAATACACCCCTTTCAATACTACTTGGGCTTGTCAATACTAATTACTTTGTCCAGAGAGTGCAGAGGTAGATGAGGAGCTTATGATTCCTACTTACCAAGAGAGCTGATAGCTTATTCTTAGCACTGCTACTAATTCTGATGCCCACACAGATTCATGAGAGCAATTTAACCAGATACGAATTATCAAGGGTTCTCAATTGCTTACTTATGGAAGATCAGGCAACTAGCAAAAAGGCTGCCTCCTGCAAAAAAATCCCTTGCCATTTTTTTTTTTTNTTTCTCAATTGCTTACTTATATCAGGCAACTAGCAAAAGGCTGCCTCCTGCAAAAAAATCCCTTGCCATTTTTTTTTTTTAAATAGGACCCTTTTGCACTTTTTTTTTCTCTTTCAGGAGAACTTGTTTATTATTTAGCTAATGTAGGGCGAAGCTATGGTTTTAACAATGTACTGAGCACCCCAGCTTGCGTTATCGCAGAAACCCTCATTGCCTCCTCCTCGGTTTCATGACACAAAGCCTAGAGGAACATATATGACAGCAAAGGTCTAAGGAACATCAAAATAATCTTTAAATCTCTTACTAAACTGCATTTATTTTCTTCTTTAAAAACACTAAACAAGTTGCGTGAAGCGGTGTCTCCTGCTCTGACTGAGCAGACTCGCTGGGGCACCATGAGGGCTGCAGGTCCTCACAGGCTGGGCCACTGCAGGGCTCCCCATGTCCCACTGCCCAGCCAGGAGCAGCTGTGGCTACCAGGGCAGTCCCAGCCCCGGGCCACTCCCAGGGGGCCACTCTCATGGCCAGGAAGTGGAGCCTGAGCCCTGGGCTCAATTCCTGCACAAACCTGGACACGTGGCACCGCACAGGCCTGCGTACAGAGTCGTTGCACCCGAGTCAAACCTCTTATTTAAGGCTCTTTAGAACAACACCAAAATATTATACAAGTTTACAATCTGCTACACTATTCTATAGGGTTAATATTTTCAAGCCACATGAAAACATGACCTTATCAATACAGCTGATAAAAATCCAGAAAAAAAGGTAGATGGGTGTTCGCACTGAGGAAAATCTATTTCCAAATTTTTGTTTGATTTACTGAATCAACAGGGTCCTTACTACTAACACTACTTTTACTCTTTCCTCCATCATGCTTCATAAGCTGAGACAAGACTTGTACCAAGGGTCTTGTGAACGACTAGCCTGACAGCAACATCATCATATTTTCTTATGCTGGAGAGCTGAAGCACTGCTCAGGAGCTAGGAAAATTAACAGTACTAACCACATTTGAGAAAAAAACGTATTTTCTCCACTATGTCAGGAACTATGATCTAAAGGACAGAAGTTCCAAAAGCAGAGTTAAAAAACACCTGTTTGAAGAAAAAGACAAAGACACCCCCTCCTTGAAAAAAATCTATAGGACTTGTAAAGGCTGACAGGAACAACTCCAACAGCACAGGAACAAATACAGCAGAATCAGAGAAGGAGCAGTGGAGACTTGAGGCAATTCTGCAGACACTGCACAGTCAAACAGGAGTCTTAAAACATTGTCTTGCTTCATCACGCCCTGTCTGTGGTTCCCTTCATCTTGTATACGCATTTTGGGCTAGTTAAGAAATTCTAAATGTTGTATTTTCTTTGCCAGCATTGTGGTGCATCTCTGGAGACAGGACAAGAGGGATCAATGTGGTGGTGTGGTAATTAAGAAGCTTTGCAGAGAGTTCTAAAGAGAGGGTGAAAGGCACGAAAGTCAGGTTGTAATATCTCACTTTAAATGAAGTGGCCAAGTAGCACTGCATGAAATAGAAGGCATGGTAGAAGTCAATGCAAGATGCCAAAACTCTTCAAGTTTTAAACAGAGACTTAATACAATGAAACTCTACAGCAGTTTGACAGGTGTCCACCAAAAGAAATTTAACTTCAATTGTCACAGGTAGATTAAAAGATTGATTTGTTAAAGTAAAATAAGTCAGATCCAACATGAAGATTATAGTGTAGGTACATCCTTATGCTTACTTTATTAAATATTTGTCTTTCAAGCACATTGAAGGAACATAAACCTTCCCTTGATTTTAACTCTTAATTTTTTTCCTTATTTGATTCTACAGTTGAAAAGTATCTATTGAGCAGTTCTACTTCCACTTTTGCCTCTCTACCTGCCTTTGGGCCAGCACTGAGCACACATTTCTTTCTCTCAACTGTGTGAGCATGCTGTAAGCAAGGAATATTCCAGGAAGCATCAGATGACCTGAGAGAGAAAGAAGAGATGAAAGCAGGTAGCAGAGCTACAGATATCATCACGTAGGTCTGCTAGGACTCACTGAACCCCTGGTTTAACTTGCTCACAAAGTTCATGATGCCATCCTTTTAACTTGCTGACTAACCTGACCTACTGCAATGTCTGAATATAGCTTTGCGTCACCAAAGCAAGTTAGGAGACTGGCCAATGCATTTGTTAATTCTGGATTAATATCCTGGGATATCAGGCAGCAATGGTCTGTATAGTTCATAAACAAGTAGTTATCTTCAGATAAAGCAGTCACCCCGGAAGAGAATTACATTTTCAGATTGCTGAGAGGTCCTGACCCCATACATAGAAAAAGAGCTCTCCCCAAATATCCAGTGTTTGTGAAGCACTGCTTCTGAATTTAAAAGACTGCATTTGAACCAACAGAGCAAAGACCTTTAGCATGAATTTATGGGCATGTTTAATAAGACTTTTACTAAACAAACTAAATCTTAGTTGGATTAGTCCACAACATTTCCATTTTCTAAGTAGATGAGGCAAAAAAATAATTTTTTTCAACAAAAGTGGGCTAAAGAAATTTTGTAGTGGTATGAACCAGACAAAATCAGAATGCTGTCAAAGGCATGCGTTTTTTACTTTTAAAAAGTAAAAATAAAGAGATAGCTCTGACTTGCTGGTTACACTTTTTCTTCACACAGCCCAGGACCCTTGGCCTTCTCTACTTTTTAAGCACACAGTAACAGCTCATGCTGAGCTTCTCATCAAGCAACAGCCCCAAGTCCTTCTCCTCAAGGAAGCTTTCAGTCCCTTCTCTGCCCAGCCTGTATTTGTGCCGGGATGTATTTGTGCTGCTCTGACCCAGGTGCAGGACTTTGCACTTGGCCCTGTTGGGCTTCAGGAGGTTGGCACAGACCCACCTCTCAAGCCTGACAAGGTGCCTCTGGATGGCATCCCTGCCCTTCAGCATGTTGGCCACACAAGAGAGTTTGGTATCACTGGCAAACTTGCTGAGGGTACCCTCAGTGCCACTGTCCATGTCACCAACTAGGGTGTTGAACAGCTCTGGTCCCAATACCGACCCCTGAGGAACACCTCTTGCCACTGGTTTCCATTTGGACACCCAGCTATCAACCACAACCCCCTCAGTGTGCCCATCCAGTCAAGTCCTTATCTACCAAGTGGTCCATCAATCAAATCCACATCTCTCACTATAAACATGTATTTAGACAGGTAATAGAGATTGCTACATGTATCTAAAATTGTTACTGTTGTAAGAAGTATTGGCACATGTCAATACTTACAATGAAAATAAGCTACGAAAACTTTACTGTAATAATTTAATAATTCCTTTACTGACATATTTCCTACAGAATTATTAAAAATATATACTTGAAATAAATGATACAAGATTTTTTTTTGGTTGGATTTACCTTAGCTGGAATATTTTCTGCATTTCTTCCTCTAAACTGTACATTAAATGGAAGCTTTGCAATCATGTCCACATATTATCTTCTCTGGTTTATCATCCACACCAATTTGCTAATAGTTTTGTCTCCTCACTGTGAAAAACATCAGTACTACAGCCAAGAAAGTCCTTCCTCTGACTGTTGCTAGTTTAAAATTATTTGGTTTACAACTTTTTCAACAAGGTTAGTTCTCCATTATTTTTGAACATGTTTAATTCCCAGTGGGAGTTTTTTAGATAACAGGGATGACTTCCTTCAAATTGTAGTCCATGTTCACCCCAAGTAGTTAAAAGTTTGGACTGAAGAAGAGCAGATTGCAGGTCTCATTTAAATTCATTAATGCTGCTATGAAATCATTTAGCTGTTCTGTGTATTACAGCAGCTGCTAGTGTAGCTTAAAATAAAATGGGAAGGGACCATTCTGCTTTCAATAGAACAGTCTTTATGGGCTTGGATTTGGTAAAGACATCATGCTATCTTTGATGACTGTTCCCTGGATGACTATCTCCCTAACAACAGATGATGCTTGTGTGATATTGTCTGAAACAAAAGGGCTTCAGTTTGTAATCCTACTCTCAGCCAGTTTGATTACCAAAACAGGCAAGACAAGGAGCCAGATTACTGAAAAGAGTTTTCCTCCCACCCACCACTCCCCAACCAGATCTGAGGACCTTTCTCAGAAGAATCACACCACTTATTAGAATACAAGGACCAGCTTTAGGATTAGTAGATCTCTCTTGTTTTCCCTTGCACTTTTTTTAAAGGCAAATTGTTTCCAAGAAGATGAGAATTCCTGTTTTGTTCCTAGAAGCTGAAGCACTCCCCAAAAGTCTCTGAAGACAATCATCTGTATAAATTCCACCAGAATAAACTCTCACTTTGGATGAGAGCATAGACACAAAAACTCAAGGACTTTTTCATATGTTTTTTTTTTTTTCTTTTTCTTTCTTTTGCAATTATTTGTTCTCAAATGCATTTTTTTTCAGGTTTGCTACCCTTCACTAAAATCAGGAATCTGATAAGAAAACAAAGCTTTAACCATATCAACAGTAAACATTAGTGTTTTTCTAGAAATCTAAATATTTCCTTCACTCATTACAGCTCATATAGATCCAAAGATATACTTTCAAGCCACTAGCTCATAGGTCATTTGCTGAGTACCGCTCCAAATAAATATAACATAATTATAATATTTAATATATAAAAAAAATAATTTGTTGATTTCTCTAAGGGCCTCTATCCATGAAGGACAGACTCGGAAAGAGAGTGGGAATGTTCTCTGATAGCTGAACAAAAGATGGTAAATTAAAACAAGGAAAATAATGAAAAATTTTAAAAAACACTAACAAAAAACCCTGAACAAAAATATTTGCCACGTTCATGCTCATCAAAGGTTGGAAAATAAAAGCAAAGCTTATTTGAATATATTCTGAAATACAGCCCATTGTGAGGGACTGGAAAAAGTTCATGAAATTTAATAATTAACTTTCACAGGGGATGTAACACCATGCTCTCAGATATTTATACCTTAGGCAAAAAATCAACAAGGTACAGATCTCTCTGAGAACTCGCTTAGAGATTCCATTTTCATAGAAAAATACATTTGTCAAACAGCATCGCTTATTTTTAAGGAAAGAACGATGAGTCACTTAGGAATCTGAACTAGAAGAGATCAGAGTAATAAAATCTTTACAAGCTCTCGCAAGCCTCAGTGTTTGGGCATATGACTTCTAGGAAGGTAAACTTGGAAAATCCTGAATAATTCTGCTACAGTGCTGTTTGGAACAATCCCTGACCTTTTAAACAAATCAATTAGTTATGAAAGTGTGAATGCTTTGTTTCCAATTGCATCTATATTTTTAGGAAGCGCTAGAGTAAACATAATTTTGGTGTTTAATACCAGCCTAGTAAATTCTGAGTGATACAGCAGAAAGGACAAGAGAATAAATTCACCAAAATTGTAATTAAATGTTAATGTGTTTTAAGATTCTAGAAGTAAGTGTGTGTGGAAAGAAGAGATATCAAATTACAAAAGTATGTCCTCTGTCAGATCCACTAGGGCCCAAGGGGAGGGATTGAAGGGAATCTCCATTCCAGTGCTTCATTCCTTGCAGGCTGTGCTATGGGATCAGCAAGAATGCACTCTGACCTTATCTTTTAATATGTGGCATAATTCTGAGTACACCTTCTCTGCTATAAATGGAAGAGGATTTTTAGATTCATATTTGATTGCCTAATTTTGACCTGAATTTAGGAAAGATGTTTGTATTTAGAATAATAACAATAAAAAATAAAGTTTTTTTTGTTTTTATTAACTTAACTTACTAAGTTCTTAACATCTTAACCTTTTATTCCCTATTCCTGCTTGTTAGAATGAATAAATGCTGAATCGTTTCTTGTTTAGGATGACAGAAAGATTTAGTTTTAATTTCTGGTAAAATTGTTCATATACACTTATCACTTACTCATTTTAATATTGAGTGTTTCCCTTTTTTCCTGTGCTTTAAGATTAATTGAACATATTTTCAATTAACAATTACAAAGTACATATGTTCTGGGTATTTCTAGATAGAAGATACTTACTATATAAGTGTAAAATAAGAGAAGTACCTGAGCTAAGTGCTCATCTCCTTAATTTGCTGATACTCAGCACTAAAAGCCACAGTCAACAGTAGAAACTGGAGTGAACAGAAAAACTCTGTAGTCAGAATTTGCTTGATCTGTTCCTTCCCCATTATAAAGGGCAGAACAATGGGCTGGCAAAGCATAAATCTGTCAGCTCACAGCAACTGTCCTCAAGGGAATCAAGAATGACCTCCAAAGCATGCCTTATTCCTAGACAGTCCCTGCTAAATTGAAGTAATGTTACGCCATTTTAACAACCCAAATCACATTTTGTATTTCTTCCTCTACATAGCAATAAAAAGAATATGAAAATTACCGGGCTAAGCTTTCAGGAATTCACCAGTGACCCACTTTATAAAAGAATGCTGCCACATTGTCTTGAAATTATTGTTGGGCTTAGAACTTTGAGTAACTGTGGTGATTTTTCTAAGGAAGTGTTAGTTTAAATTGCTAAGCCCATTGAATATCCACCAATCATTAAAAGGTTTTTTTTAGTTTAATGACATTATTTATCTTCACACTACGAACTGTACTTGGCAGCAGATTTCTAATGTTTAAAAGATACACATCTTCTCATAAATGCAGAGAATAATCTCCTAACACAGAAAATGTCTGACTTTTATACTAGCAGCTGCATACTCCTTCAAGGGCTATTGCAGAAGAATGAGACTGGAGAAATCTAATCTAATAACAGGAACAAAGGAGATCAGTTGGAATCATGACATTCCACAGACTTTTTAAAAATGCTTCTTTTCACAGGATTATAAAACAAAATAAAATAAAATCAATGCAGAGAGGAAATGATAGTCCTTTTAAAGTATAATCTCTGTGGCAGCACTAACAATAGATGCTCATTTCAAAGAATAAATCGTTTCTAGGCAATCTGATTTTGTTAATTCTTTTATTTTTTTTCTTTTCCAAAGAAGATCATTATGTCTTTACATTTCTGCAGCAGATTAAAAATAGTAAAAAAACATGCCCTTAGTATACTGAGGTTAGCATGGTAGAGCAGTTGAGATGTTTCACCAACAACACCTCTNTCACTAAAATCAGGAATCTGATAAGAAAACAAAGCTTTAACCATATCAACAGTAAACATTAGTGTTTTTCTAGAAATCTAAATATTTCCTTCACTCATTACAGCTCATATAGATCCAAAGATATACTTTCAAGCCACTAGCTCATAGGTCATTTGCTGAGTACCGCTCCAAATAAATATAACATAATTATAATATTTAATATATAAAAAAAATAATTTGTTGATTTCTCTAAGGGCCTCTATCCATGAAGGACAGACTCGGAAAGAGAGTGGGAATGTTCTCTGATAGCTGAACAAAAGATGGTAAATTAAAACAAGGAAAATAATGAAAAATTTTAAAAAACACTAACAAAAAACCCTGAACAAAAATATTTGCCACGTTCATGCTCATCAAAGGTTGGAAAATAAAAGCAAAGCTTATTTGAATATATTCTGAAATACAGCCCATTGTGAGGGACTGGAAAAAGTTCATGAAATTTAATAATTAACTTTCACAGGGGATGTAACACCATGCTCTCAGATATTTATACCTTAGGCAAAAAATCAACAAGGTACAGATCTCTCTGAGAACTCGCTTAGAGATTCCATTTTCATAGAAAAATACATTTGTCAAACAGCATCGCTTATTTTTAAGGAAAGAACGATGAGTCACTTAGGAATCTGAACTAGAAGAGATCAGAGTAATAAAATCTTTACAAGCTCTCGCAAGCCTCAGTGTTTGGGCATATGACTTCTAGGAAGGTAAACTTGGAAAATCCTGAATAATTCTGCTACAGTGCTGTTTGGAACAATCCCTGACCTTTTAAACAAATCAATTAGTTATGAAAGTGTGAATGCTTTGTTTCCAATTGCATCTATATTTTTAGGAAGCGCTAGAGTAAACATAATTTTGGTGTTTAATACCAGCCTAGTAAATTCTGAGTGATACAGCAGAAAGGACAAGAGAATAAATTCACCAAAATTGTAATTAAATGTTAATGTGTTTT
>VZRF01015762.1:556742-621346 GCA_013396875.1 Vireo altiloquus
AGCCACAGTCAACAGTAGAAACTGGAGTGAACAGAAAAACTCTGTAGTCAGAATTTGCTTGATCTGTTCCTTCCCCATTATAAAGGGCAGAACAATGGGCTGGCAAAGTATAAATCTGTCAGCTCACAGCAACTGTCCTCAAGGGAATCAAGAATGACCTCCAAAGCATGCCTTATTCCTAGACAGTCCCTGCTAAATTGAAATAATGTTATGCCATTTTAACAACCCAAATCACATTTTGTATTTCTTCCTCTACACAGCAATAAAAAGAATATGAAAATTACCAGGCTAAGCTTTCAGGAATTCACCAGTGACCCACTTTATAAAAGAATGCTGCCACATTGTCTTGAAATTATTGTTGGGCTTAGAACTTTGAGTAACTGCAGTGATTTTTCTAAGGAAGTGTTAGTTTAAATTGCTAAACCCATTGAATATCCACCAATCATTAAAAGGTTTTTTTTAGTTTAATGACATTATTTATCTTCACACTACGAACTGTACTTGGCAGCAGATTTCTAATGTTTAAAAGATACACATCTTCTCATAAATGCAGAGAATAATCTCCTAACACAGAAAATGTCTGACTTTTATACTAGCAGCTGCATACTCCTTCAAGGGCTATTGCAGAAGAATGAGACTGGAGAAATCTAATCTAATAACAGGAACAAAGGAGATCAGTTGGAATCATGACATTCCACAGACTTTTTAAAAATGCTTCTTTTCACAGGATTATAAAACAAAATAAAATAAAATCAATGCAGAGAGGAAATGATAGTCCTTTTAAAGTATAATCTCTGTGGCAGCACCAACAATAGATGCTCATTTCAAAGAATAAATCATTTCTAGGCAATCTGATTTTGTTAATTCTCTTATTTTTTTTTCCTTTTCCAAAGAAGATCATTATGTCTTTACATTTCTGCAGCAGATTAAAAATAGTAAAAAAACATGCCCTTAGTATACTGAGGTTAGCATGGTAGAGCAGTTGAGATGTTTCACCAACAACACCTCTTTGGTGACCTCTGGATAATATATTCTTCTAGGAGAGGCACCAGTATCAATATATTCCTCTACAGAATGCCATACAGCAAATTTCTTGAGTGTATTCCCTTTTCCTTCATTTACATGGGAATTCAAAAAGAAAGATTTGCTTCTCCTCTCTCAGTATATTGTCTCAAGAAGACAAGAAAATGAAAATAATGTTAAAATAGTTAGACCTCCCTACTCACTTTTTAAGAACTGAGACTTTTCAATGGGAGTTGAGTGTTTCTGAAGCTCAGTAGAATATGAGATTCTCCACTATCTTTGTTGCTCCCTGATCTGGAGGAATAAACGACACATATTTCCAGTAGATTTTTGTAAATGAAGAGCAGCTTTGCAGCTCCTGGGCTAGCAGTTCTCTTCTTGATTTCTGGACACCTTACTTGCAACTTGTTTCTGTGAAATGCTGTTGTTCCTGTACTACCCAAACCTTTCCATATCCCTGATATCCCTGGTAGTAAGTGTCCCATGAGTTAGTGCAAAATAATCATGCTGCTCCAGGAAATACTGATGAAAGGGAAATGGACCAAAAGAGTAAAATCCCTTCAGAAGGGATATACTTGTCATAGAGGCAGAAGCCTTATAAACTATATTTAGCTATCTGGTATATAGTTGAGAAAAGGTACATCAGGAACAGAATCAAACTTCTAAGCTATTTCAGCCCTTTGCCCTGCTCCTTGTGTCTGTACAACATGTTAGACATTCACAAGGTAACATCCTGTCCATACAGAAGTCCAGTCAGCAAGATACAACATTTTCTTTCATTTACTTCTCATCAAATAGGCTGGTATTCTAAGATTTAAAATGTGATGCTAATTTTCCTTAGCAGAAACATAGAAAATTACATTCCTTTAAAAATTACATTACTTTCTTTTCTATCCATTCCCTCTTAAAGCACTGAGAAGGACTATTTAGTAGCCACACCTATATTAAAAAAAAAAAAAAAAAAGAATAATGGAGAAAAGGAAAATAATCTTTCTCAATTTATTATTGCAGAGGCCTGTGACACTTATTGACATTTTAAAGGCAAAAAGAGCTCAGTCTCACAACCACTACAAAGATAGGAACACTATTTAGGTGAAGTTTGTGGCTGACTTTCATTAAAAAAAAAAATGCTAAGATTGCACTGCTTAAGCAGTTCTGCTGGCCACAGTGCTCTGCAAATTACATTTTACAAGCTGTCTAGTGCAGATGAGTCAGCATAGGTTGTATCAAATTATTTTTAATACACATAAAGGACTCATATTGAACAAATAATAAATGAATCCACGTGAATGAGACCTGATGTGTGTAAACAATGTAGTTGAACGATCCTCATATAGTATTTCTTTCCAGGTTACAGTCAATTTTCTGACTATTATAATAAACTCTTCATGAAGTAAATAAACAGCTAGAAGCTTTTCATTTATTTTTATTTTCAAGAAGTGTTTAGAGCAATAAAATATTTCTGATTTACAGAGGAAAGTACATTGCAATTATAATAATTCAGATGGGCTTTATCATACCAAGAAAACTAAGTTAGTTTTGTGGGAACCAGAACTGCAAAAGAGAACAGAGAAGGTTGGTAGTGTCACATGTGACATGAGGCAGAGGAATGCAATTTTGCAATGCAAATTTGGAATGCAATTTTTGGAATGCAATTTTTGGAATGCAATTTTCACCATTGCCTTTATTTGTAAACTGGCAATTTCACCTCAGGAAGGTTGTTTCTAAAGTGCACCAGTGTAAGAGAAGTGTAACACCGAGTTGTTCTTTTTTTTCCTTGAATGGGGAATGGAGTAGGGGAACAAGATCTGATCACCTTAGGATAGTCTTGACACATACAGCAGTAATTATGCAGCCTGCTAAATAGATACATGGGCTAAATAGCAGAAAATGTGCTGCAGCCAGCTAATATTAAAAATCCACAGTAGCAAGTTTGCATCTAATGAGGTGACATGTACAAGCTTAGCAAGTATTTGGGTCAGAGTGTTACTGGTATAAACTTGCCCTACTTTGCTCACTTGCATGAAGCTGCAGAATTTCTGTGGCAGAGTGTGAGCAGAGGTACATGCTCATTTCACAGTGAAGAAATACACATTTGATTCAAGCAGCCATGCAAATACAACAGATGTTTTTATAAACTGACTTTACAGAATATAAATAGATAGTAAAGCACTTAATTAAATCTGCTTCCATAACATTTTTACTGATGTACTTCTGTATTGTTCTTTTGGAATTGACCAAATCATATCCCAACTTAATTCCTATGCATGATAACACATCTTTGCAAGGTAAGGGCACAATGGTTTTCTCCACCAGCAGTACATCTCTGTCTAATACTGAGATCCCATATGCTCCTTGTAGCTCCTGCCAAAAATCCCAGTGTACCGTGGAGAGAAATTCAGCATGGAGAATTGGAGCTCCCAAAGGACAATGCTTATTACAATAATATTCTGAGGGGAAATGCTTTGTAGAGTTGGGTATTTGCAGGAAACCACTCATTAACTCAGTTTGTTCAAATAACAACGAAGACACCCCCACTCCCAGCATCCCTCCCTTTCTGCTTCACATACACACACACTCACTCATTCACAAGCATAACTGTTTTCCAAAGAATTCCTGACTTAATAATTCTCTAAGAATCATTTAATTACATTCAGTGGAAGATAAGGATATGGTTATGTAGTTAAGTAAATCAAAGGAGGGGAACAAAAAAAAGGAAACTTCATTCCTTCTTCAACTGGCAGCTTTGTCTAAATGTAAGGCTGCATGTGAAGCACATCCAAAAGCCACATGATGCAATTAGCTAATAGCCACCATTGACACGTAAAATCAATTTATGACAGCTATCATAGCAAAGCCAAACCAGATAATGCACTAGATTGTGCACCATTCACTTTGAAAGTTTTATCATTATTAGTATCATATGAAAGACAAATTATGTGTGTACAGCCTGTTTGTGTATGTACAGTGGGTACCCAGCAGTCGTGACACAATATAACCTAGAATGCAGCCAGCCTACCATTGTCCTTGAGAGACTAGAAAATTCAGCTTTGGCACTGCTGTTTTGCAAATAGTTGCCTCCAGTTTTGAGAGCAAAATTCATTGGTAAGGTCTACTCTGGGACAGAGCACAGTTTCAGAACAGTCTGGGGCTAAATGCCAAATATGACCTCAGTTCTTGCCCCAACAACAGAAGTCATTGTTAAGCCTGGTATTGAAAATGTTCACATTTTCCTCCTTCTTTCTCCTACCATCACCAAGAAATCTATTATCAGACATTTCTTCCTTGAGAACAAATGTTGTAAAGTGAGGTAAACAGCAAAGCTCTACAGCATTAAAAAAGAGAGTTTTAATACTAAAATCTAGCTAGATTTCCTTTTTCATAAAAATTGTATGGCAGCTTATAATTGCCTCTCTACTTGTTAAGCCATACATTTGTCAGCTTTCAAAATATATATCCATAGGAGGGAGCACTCAGCTAGAAGGTTTTATCAGATGAAGCTAAGGCAAACCTTTAGCTAGGGGGCAGAGTACAATTTTCCAGATCCATGCAACCTTAAAGCATATGAGTAATTGCATTGTATCTGGGAGTTTTAACTTCAACAGGATTGCTTGTGCAAGTAGAGATTATACAGGTGGATAAACATCAGTAAGTCAGCCCCAGAATGTGTATTCTTTGAAGCATACACACTTCTAGAAGAGAACTGGGAACATGTCTCTTGCATACAGAAGTAGACTATAGGTTTTTATTTTGCAACACTGAGGGTGTGCTAAAGCCAAAACGAAATTATCATGAAATTACATTAAATTATCATGTTATCAGAAACTGTATCACAGAGAATTATTTTCAAGCATGTTAAAAATATTCTCTAATACTTCACTGCTACAAAAGTTATCGATACAAATTTAATATCTCTAGATTTCCACCTATTTCAGTGAGAATTCAGAGGATATAAACCAGCACAAAATATGTCCTTTCTGCATTCAGTAGGCTTGAAATGATAGTATCAAGGAGACAGGAATAAAGTTTTTGAAAGGAAACAGGAGGAGGAAATAGATATATATCTGCTTTGTATGTTAGAATCTTTACAAGACTGATAAGATTGAACAAGCACTGAATAAATCATTTCATTTTCTGTGTACATTGACTTTACTCAGCTTTCAGATTAGTGTTGATAAGACAGCAAAAGATTTCAATGAAAATTAAACTAAAGATACGATGTCTCTCTAGCATGGAATAAATTAATGCCTTCACTAAGAAAAGCTATACAGCATTCAACAGCAAGTAAATTCCTCACCTTGAAACAGCAATAGAAGCTGAGTATACCAAACGGTGAAAAATAAGAATCAATACAGTCAGACAGAAGAATAAGAACTAAAAGGTAGTATGTGTTGTGGTAGAACTCTCATATTTTACAGCATTTTCCCAAAATTCTTCTTTTCCCTTGTCTGTTGAAAAATAAAGTTTGGCTTTGCTTCTTTTTAAGATTCCTGATGAACAATTTGCATATTTTCCTCAGAGGTAAATATTTTTCATTAACCAATTCTACAAAGGCAAAGGAAGAAAAATATTTTTCTGTTCATGATGGCTGGAAATCAGGTCCAGATGTGACCAGGAACATCACAGAGAACAAAAGTACTTACTCCAGTTCTCCCTGACAGGCACAAAAAAGCAAATAAAGAAATATCTCCTACATGAATTCTGACAAATACTGGAGAAATTCTATCTCCAGACAAACTACAAGAGTTTTAAATTCACATTCTATGCTTCATGTCTGTATGATCCATCATTTTCCAAGACCTCCTCCACTCTCCTGTCCCCTCTGACAACATGCTTCCATGGCACCTCCTGTAACAGCCTGGAGCAGCTGTGAAACAGAAATGCCCACAGTGTTAATCTTGCAGGTGAGTGTGATGGGTGGACAGTACTTTAAACTTAGCACTCTCTAAATTTGTCAGAGCTGAGATATGGATCTCTGAGAAATCCAGTAAAGCCTGATTATGTTTTCTGTGTCCCAAGGATACATCTTCAGCAGCACCTCATGCAGCTATCTGGCCTCCCTACAGCTCCCTTCCAGCTCCCACCAGGGCACCCTGCAATATTCCCTGCAAAGCTCTGGGGCTGGAAGGCAGGTTAGAGACACTACACAACGTGTGGCTTTCTTACATCAGCAGCTAGGCTCTCCAAAACTGTGTAAATGGAACTTGCAAAACCAATGCTAGCTCTTATCCAAAGATTATTTGGCAACATGTAACAGAATAAGTTTTTTCATGATGAATATAGGTGCTAGATACAAATGAAGATTGCACATTTGGCTGTATTCAAAAGCAGTGTAAGATTTTAGTTATTCCTGGTAAAAGGAAATCCTAATGTTGTTTAAAAAGACTCAGGGACATAAAATTTGCATTCCTTTTTCTCGGTTTTAGGTGAAATGAAGAAGAAATGTTGACTTTGTTAACACAGAAACATCCTAACCTTGAATAATCAGGTCAGTGGACTTTATGTCTAAAAGGCAGTAGAACGTAGCAGTACAGAGCTGCTGACTTCTCTAATAGAGATTTACTGGAGTGGCAACATGAGTTTTACCAGTACATATGACAGCTCTTTAATGGAACTATTCACAATTCCACGTTTCCATTACTTGCAAGCATCAGTGCTTTATTATTTATAGGATAGTTTCCTTCTACTCTAACCTTTTCTGACATCCATAGCTCCTGCTTAGTCTGTGTACTTCTTAGTGTCATGTGTACTTCTTAGTCCTCTGTACTTTTGATCATCTTCCCAAAAGCACTTCCTTCTGGTCTTATTTCTTTTTCCATCCACCGTGCTGTTCATATTTCTTCCCTTGCTCTGGCACTACACAATTACAGGATTTCTGTGTGACCATAAATGTCTTCGCTTAAATCTTCAAGTAATGCAGGACCTCCTGGGGGGGAACAACTGCAAGGAATTCCTGTTCCAATTCCTACAGGCATAAGCCATGTGGGGTCAGCATGAAAATTCTCTATAAACATGAGCAGCTTTGTAGCATATGCAGACTGACTAAACCTAATATGCACTTTTACATAGGACATGCTATATATAAGAAAAAACCACACTTACTGAATTTCAGATTCATCCTCCAAAGCATGGAAATACTATAAAATTTAAAAATGTATGTAACTTTTAACTCTTTTTTTTTAACTTACTGTTGCATAACCTTATTAAAGGTGATGTTCATTATCAAAATAGTCTAAATAATTTTATAACTACTTGTATCCATGCTCTCTAGAAAAAACCGGAGATAAAAGTTGCACTAATTAAGCAGCCATATTCAATAGCAACATGCAAATAATATAAATAATTCCTTAGTATTTTACATTGTCTGCCATTTGCAAACAGTCTTTTAATACTCAGTAAATCCACAGCGAGTTTCCTCTCCTTTAATATGAGAATGAGCAGCATCAGAGAGATCAAAGCAATACAAAACATTTTGATTTCACTAAGTTTCTGGAAGCAAAACCAATTTTTGTAGAAGTGGAGGTGCATGAGCTCTAAGCATTTTCTTTATCATATTTCATGTCACAGTTCAAAATAGAGAATCAAAGAATCTGAAAGCACCAACCTGCAGTGGTTAATGGAACAGAAGTAATTGAAATCACTTATACAAAAAACACATTTCTTATGTATATAAAATCTGTTTTCTGTATAAGAAGCCAACCACATACAGATCGGTAACGCTTTAAGGATAAGTTTATTGAAAAGAAAATGAGTTTTCTTTCCTTACAGCTTAAGAGCTATTATCACATTTTCATAAACATCACTTGACCTCCATTTAGACTTTACAAATCCTGTCCCTGAGTATGATGCCTACTCTCTCCATACTGTTTTCTCCTTTCAGAGCCTCACGACATTTCCAGAAAGAAGAGGTGCAAGTGAAGCTAAATCAGTGAACTCTGAAATTACATTTAGACTGTTTTCTCTTTTCTTTTTCCCCAGTTCTTTTTACTTGGGTGGGGGTGTGAGAGTTGGATGGGAGAGGAGAACAGTAAAGCAGAGAATTTAAAACTAATGCCTTCTGTCCAGGTCAGTCAGGAATCATGGGTTTTCTCAGTCATCAGTTAATAATTCACTGAGAGTTTTCTAGACAGCTTTATTCCCTGAAGGAGAGCATATTGTCTCCTTATTTTTACTGCTATTTCAATGTGGGGTTTTTTTTAAACTAAGCCAGAAGGTTATTACAGTCTGCCATGCTCCTCATTGACAACAAAAGGGGATAAGGCCAACCATAAGGCTTCAGGTCAGGCTTCTTGCACTCTTTACTAACTTAGACCAATGTTAGCACACAACTGGATAGATCTGCAATCTCAATTCTTACAGATAAGGCTTGTTCAAAATCATTTCTTCTTGTGCATTTTCCTGCTGTACAGTGTCACTCTCATTTCAGTGATTTAGAATAACAGAGCCTTATCTTAAACTGTGGCAGCTCAGCACACGCTGCAGGAGGATGACAAGGATCAGTAGACAGTAACAGGAGTGGTGCAGCCTTTGTTCATTACTAAAGTCATTCCTGTGATTGAATACAAAATGGTTATGAGAGGGGGAGCTTACACACATGCCAGAGACATGCTAAAGACAAGTAAGGAGAAGGCTTGTTATTATCTGTCAGATTTTTTTCATCCAACAAATATTCATAAAGATGACAAAATGCATTCTTTCCTTCCTCTGCCTCTGAAAGGGCTGAGTCATTGCACTTCCTAAACCTTAACCTTCTCTCCCAGTGATTTCCACCCGTCTCAAAAGCAGTCTTTGTTTCTGATGTTTAGAAAGAAGAGCAGGAACCCAGAAAGTCTCTAAACATATTATTTGACATAATAGAGAGCAGAGCACACAATTCCCACTGAATCTCTAATTTTTGAAGTACCTTCTCATAATTTAAGACACACACTCCAGAAGGAATATAAGAAATTAGGCTCCACACATTGTCCAAGCCATTCTGCAGGAAAACCTGGTCAGCTCACAGTGGAGCCTGGTAAATGGGCAGTGCTGGCAGCTTCTGGATGTGCCCACTCTTAAGGGCTTAGCCAGACCTGTACAGGGTCATGGACATTGTAAGATGCAGTGGGAAGGTCAAATTCAGAAGTGATGTATCAACCAGCACTAAAAACAGCAACGCACAGTGAACTGAGCAGGGCATTTAATTCAGATCAGCTGGTACAGCAACTGGTGCAACAAGCTGCTCCCTTACAGCTCACTGATCTCCACTGCAGGTTCGTTCTACACAAAAAGATGTAAAAGCAGCACAGCCAAGGACTGGCTGCTGGTTTGCTCCTTCTACTCTGCTCCAGCACCAGAGAGGAAGGGTTTGCTTCCCTGAGAGCAACTTTGCACATCTATGCATCCTTCCTGTGGAGAAATCTGCCTGGAAGGTACAATGAGCAGTTGGCCTGTACTGGAGATTTGGACAGCACTAAACTGCTTCAGGATCTAAAGTAAAACCATCTGTGCACTGCTGCTTCCCTCACCCTGCTGCTGCCTATCTGGACTGGGAGGCTTTTGAGGGAAACTGAGTGCTGCTTGCAGCTGGGGGCAAGTCCACAGCAAATTTTCAGAGGCAATGGAAAGACAGAATGATCCTTTGGTGAAACGAGAAACTCACAGCAGGCTTTCAGACTGACTCCAAGACTGAAGGAATGCATTCTTCTTGCCATGACAAAGGTGGCATGGGACAGGCTTGTTTTCAAACTTGCTATTATACGCAACAGGAGAAAGAGATCCTTCAATGAATGCTTTGCTCAACCAAAATTTTAAAGCTGAAGTAAATGGAATGTGCACATTGCTGGTGTACCATCCACCCCACTGCTGTTCAAGCAGAAACAGTGCTGGAAGAAAACCTTTTCTGATTCAACTTCAAGTTTTGACCATGCAAAGAATTGAAGAAATAGAAACAATACTGTATTTTTCTTCCCAGAGACTGAAAAGAAAATTCAGTTATTTAATTATGGAAGTGGTGAGATGACTCATAGTGACCAAAAAAAAAAAAAAAGTCATTGTTTTTTGTTAATGACAGTAAAATTTTCACTGTGTCCTAATTATAAACAGGTAAAATAAGCTAAACTATTCTCTCCTTCTAATTGAATTGCAGCTATTTCAGCTAATAGTTTTGAAGAAAAAGAGAGATCAGAAGACTGCTGCACTCCTTTATATCATTCTAAATCACAGTTCCATAACAACACACCTCACTTTTTAGTTGGCTTAGGAAAAGGCAAAGAAAGACAAATTAATTCATATTTAACTCTCAGTGATGGAAAATGTTTCCCAGAAAAGTGTGACACCTGTGGAATATGGTAAAAAAGCACTGTTGCACTTTCACACTATTTTATGCATTATTATTTTATACCATTATGTTAATTAATTGCAGGTTCATTAATCATTCCTGCAACTGGAGTGTTAAACTTAAATTATGCCAGAAGTGAAAATTAAGTAATTAAAGTAAACAGTTGCAGTCCTTTTGTGAAGAAAACAAGTTTAAAAAGGTGCTATGCATATATATACAGTGAATTGGGTATTTTGTCAATTCAGTGATGTGTTCCACCCTGTGAATTGTGGTTTACAATTCTGTGAACTGTTTTACAGTTACATCCAATGGGCAACTACAGTTCACTGCTAAATTCCTTCAGTACCCCCATGAGACATGATGATGTTTATTAACCAATAATGCTGTGCAGGAGCAGTATTATTTTATGTATTCAATTTCTACTTTCTTTTTTTTTTTTTTTTAATCCCCAATACATCTCCTGTTCCCCTAGTTCTCTTCCTGGGTAACCATATCACCTGAATCTTGTCAGCTCTTCCATGCAGAATGCACTGTGTTTTCCTTATTAAAAGATATCAAATGTTTGAAAACACTTGCTCAGAGATAATGATAATTATTTGAGTAATGTTATCAGTATATGACACATGTAGAGAAAGTCTTCACAGAGGCAAAAGAGATTAATTCGTATTTCTTAGAGACACTTTCCGAAGTGCTACATTGTTATTCCCTATTGTTATAGGGAAAAGAAAAGAAAAACAAAACTAACCTTGTCCAACCTTGAATTTTGGAAAGCAAACCAGGCTTAATCCTGACAGGTACTGAGCTCTTCTGTCTCTTGACTGAAGCTATTGTTAATACTGAATTCTCAGAACTTCCCAAAAGCTTAAGGATTGGAAATTTTTTTTTACCTCAGGAGTAAAGTGTTCTCCAAATAGCATCCTGCAAGTCCAAACCCATTATTATTCTGTTTCTACAATAAACAGCACATTAGTCAGTGATGTTTTATGATTACATATGAATGTCAAAATCTTTTAATAAAGATTATGTATCTGATTTCATAAACATGGAATTGCCAGGGTGCCATCAGCTGAAACCAAAGTATGAGGGAATTATTCACAGCCAGTCAGTTGTAGCAGTAGTCATGTTTGGTTTTATCATAGAACAACTTTTGAGCTACATGTAGCTACTAATGGGCTTTTTATTCCTAAACTACAATTACTTGTCTGAACTTTCTACCAACAGATCTATGAACTTCAGGCTTATTTTTTTTCTTCTCTACAGCTATATGTGCCTCTAAATCTTCATTTATTCCCTCAAACATTTTTAAATGTTTTGTTTACATAAAACAAACAAACAAACAAAACCTCAGTGAACCAAACAAAAAAACCTATAAAATCACTGTTGCTTTCATTTGAATCTACCTCCTATGGTTAGAAATGCTACAGTCCATCTTGCTGTTGAAATGTGTGCTGTTCAGAAGTTCACTCCCTTTCTCTCCCCATGCAGACTTATTTGTTATATTCATTATTCTTGATCATGTAAAATACATACATTTCTTTTACCTCCTGTCTGCCGTGTAACATACCTATCCCTCACACTTCCTGCTCTCCATAGTCTATGACAAAACTGCTCCAGAGATGACTTCACTCATACCCATCGCTGTGTGAGAAGAATTGCAATCTATAATTAATAGCTTATAATGGCAACGGAAATTTAGTTTGTTTTTTATAATCTACAGAAGACATATGCATGCTTAAGAGGCTTAAATTACACTCAAATCCTGTAACATACTAATCCTTTGAAAGAATAACACTAAGACTTTCTTTCTTTCTTTCTTTTTCAGTCGTGATCCCACTGGGGACAAGCCTGAAACCCAGAAATGAGCCCTCCATATCCAAGTATGAGTCAAGATTTGAATATAACCAAGCCTAACCTGTATTTCAGTTCCTGGCCATGCTTGTTTACCCATTCTCAAGTACAAAGTTGCCTTGCTGAAAGATGCAGCCTTCCTTGCCTCTCTTCTAAAGGTTAAATGATAACCATAATATTAATTCTTCTGACATTTCACCAGTCACCCTGTATTTCTTACTGCTTGCAATGCAATAAAGTTTTTATTCAAAACTATGAATGAAATATATCTCCATTAAGTTATCCAAGGTATGTAACAGTTCTCCCTTGATATGATTCTTTCTGGCCTGTCACGCAAGCCTTTTGGGCAGCATTTCAAAGTCCACATTCATTCTGCCTATGGTGTCCTGTGCCTTTGGTACCTCTTCACATGCTCATGGAACCATTTATGTTAGAAAAGACTTACAAGATCATGGAGTGCAAAGGCTAACACAGCACTGCCAAATCCACCACTAACACATGTCCCTAAGTGCCTCATCTGCACAGCTTTTAAATACCTCCAGGGATGGTGATACAACCACTTCCCTGGTAAGCCTGTTTTCAATGCTTGATAACACTTCCTGTGAAGAGGTTTTTCCTAATATCCACTCCAAGCCTCCCCTGGTTCAACCTGAGGCCATTTCCTCTTGTCCTGTCGCTTGCTCCTTGGGAGACGAGACCTCCCTACACCTCTCTACATCTTCCTTTTGTGCAGCTGAGGAGACTTGATAAGGACCTGAAATGAACCTCCTTTTGTCCAGGTTAAACAACCCCAGCTCCCTGAGCTGTTCCTCACAGCACTTGTGCTCCAGACCCTTCACATACACACACACACACTCTCAAGCTTTGTTAAACACAAGTCTCTCTGTTAATTTTGCACCCCTTCACCTTAATTATATCCTGCCTTTGGGAGAGGGGTGGAACACTGTGGGCCCTGAATACTTATTTCTTCCACTGCAGTGCACATAAGGGTTTTTGTAGCCCTGCAAACTGTTCAGTTCCAGCGAAATGCTGCATACATGGGTAACTCCCAAAGGAGTTGCTGCAGCTTTTTTGAGCATTCTGAATGTGCCTCATCTATCTTTGTCAATCATTAGACATTTCTTGATCACCATTTTTCTTCCATGAACCTGATTGCTGTAATTATTTCCCCATACTTTTCTTGAGTCAGGAATTACCTCTTTTTAGTTTATGCCATTCATCACCAAAATTTCTAAATACCACAGCAAATAACTTTCTATTTTTATTCCAATAAGTAGTTGTTATGTTTACATGAGAAGAATCCCAAAGCAACTAATCTTTAAAACAAACCATAAGCCTGCAAATAGGCAAGAATTCTTTCCACAGTGGACAAAACATCCAGAGAAAACTACTAATCTGCTGTCCATCCTCCTTTTCCTCAAAGACTCAAGTTTTATTGCAGAAATAAGTTACTTTAATACAAGATTACTGCACAGTCATGACCTTTACTCTATGACATGATTCCTACACAGTAATATTTTTACAATAATTTGCCTAAGGAACTCGCTTTTTCTCCTCCTTTCTACTCTGCATCCGGGTCTGCTATACTCACTGCATGTGCTTAATTTTAAGTCCTGAATTAAGATCCACATGAGTACCATTTAGTTCACAAGTATAACAACTAGGTAAAATCTCATCATTCTTAAATTTCAGAGAAAATTTGAAAATTGAAAACCCAAATTCAAATTTTCTAGTGGCTTTACGATGAATGATATCAGAAATCCGCCAGAATTCTGAAGGCCATTTTTCAGGCTCGTTTTTTGCGACTAAATGCAATTTAATTGAATCAGTGGTACTTAGACAATATGTGTTTTAAGGAATATAGGAAAGAAATTAACTTCACCAAGTTATAAAGAAAAAACACACTAAATGATTGAAACCAGGAGACATTTTGGCAAGGCTGGATGTAATTAACAGTGTAACTAGGAACTTCTTTGAAAACTGCCTGGAGATGCCCACTAGTTTGGATCAAGTAACCTTTTCCTCATTATGCAGTATTAACCCTGAATGCTATTTCTGTTGGGAATCCCACTGACTCATTGCAGTAAGATAAGCTGTAGAAATTGAACAGCTCTAAATTCTTATATATGAAAAAGCTTTTCTTAACGTACTTGCTTAAATGTATGTTGAGCACTGACTACTTTGAACTGCAGTTTCAAATGATATTTTCCCTTCCACCTCTTGCAGCACAGTCATGGGAATTGAAGTAATTGTCTATCTTTTTGGACATGAAAAAGATAAGCTTGATACTAAGTTATTTTTACTTTACTGTGACTGACTGGGAAAGGTGAATTACTTGAAATCTACCACAAAGAGGTCTAAACTCCCTACATTTGCCTACTTCCTGTGAAGTTACTCTTCACTGGTGTGGCAGGTTGACCTTGGCTAACTTACAAGTGTCCACCAAGCCACAGTATCACACCACATCCAACAAAACTAAGTGTCTTGGAGTGACTTTTGTCTTCGAGTTTATCCTTTGATGGTTTATCCTATATTGTCTACCCATGCCCAGAAAAGTGAATTGTATGCTTTTCTATGTCTGTAAACAGAGCCTGAAAGCGAAGCCAGACAACACTGTGTCCTTCACAGAAAGATAAGAAGGCAGTTTTTTTTTTTTTCCTCAAATTGATTCCGGCTAACTCTCAGCACTGCTCCTTTTGAANTGGGTTGATACAAGGACTGGAATATTTCTTATCAATTATCATAATGGGCAAAACAGACTCCGCTTGTAGAAACTAATTGAATGAATTGCTGATAAATAAGAGAGTAGGATAATGAGAATCAAGACCAAAACTAAAAATATCTCCTTTTTTCTAGGGCTCAGCTTTACTCCCAGCCTCTTTGCCTCCTTGCCCCAAGCAGCAGTGCAGGGGCAGAGGGAATGGGGGCTGTGGTCAGTCCATTACGCATTGTCTCTGCTGCCTTTCCTCCTCAAACTCTTCCCTTCTCCAGCACAGGGTTCCACTAACGGGAGACAGTTCCTCTTCCACTGCCCCAAGGTGGGTCCATCCCAAAGGCTGCAGTTCTTCAGAAAATGCTCCAACACAGGACACAGTCCTTCAGGAAGAGGCTGCTCCAGTGTGGGTTCCCTACAATGTCACAAGCCCTGCCAGAGAACCTGCTCCAGCATGGGCTCCTCTCTCCACAGGCAATGGAAACTCTCCAGGTTCCTGGAGATGGAACCTCCACTCTCCAGGTTCACAGGCACTAACAGGAATCTCCCTGTCAGTCTGTTCATATCTACTGCTCTGAAGCACCAAGGCAGGCTTGCTCTCAGTTACCTCACTTATTCTTGAATGAACAACCCATTAATTTTTTTTTTTTTTTGGTAAATGTTTCTATCCAGGGAGGTTGCCTGTCTTCCAGAAGTCTGTAAGATATTTCTTATAAAGATTCTATAATACAAAATACCATAAGTACAGTTTGCGATAATTAAACTGCCATGGGATGTGAAGAATGCATATTAAACATTTATTAAAATCTTGAAAGGAGAGATGCAGAAGATACACCCAGTGGTTCATGTAATTATTTGGAAATGACTCATTAGGTTACGTCACAAATATTTGCGGCTTTAATAAGGAAGGCTTTCCTTTCTTGAACCTCTTAGAGCCTGTATCTCTGTCAGCAGCACCTTCTCCTTTTTTTTTTTAACTCCTTTTCTTTAACATTTTCAGAGAGAAGAGAAATTTTAATACATTTTTTAATAGAGATGCTGGTCTCACTGGAATGCTTTAGAATGATGCTTTATTGTCATGAGATATATTAATTTAATATGAGGGAAAACTGTTCAGCAAGAATTCAGAATATGTAATATGGATCCCCATCCTGAATGGGAACATAGTAAATAAGGATGCACAAAGAACATATCATTCCTATGGGTAAACCTATGTTTCCTCTGGTTATTCTACTTTTTGAGGGAGCAGTTGTCATATGATGCTGATATTCTGAGCTGGGAAAAATAAAATGCTTTGTGGCTGTCCCATGAGAGAGGTTTTTATATTGAGTAGACCTAAAAAAATATTTTTACTATGATTCCTATTTTCCCTATCTGCTGTAAGATGTCTTCCACTGATGGACTCCATAATACTCTTCTTCCTTTCTTAAGTCTTCCTTTCTTCGTAGGCTTTCTTTCCCAGAGGCTGAACCAAGTGAACTTTTGAGGTACCTTCTAACCTGGGCTGATCCATGGTTTTGTGGTTCTAAGTCTGAAGGAGAAATACAATAACTTGGACAAGAAGTTGGACAGACAGCATCATTACCTGAAGATCAGATGCAGCATTTGACAGATAGTGGAAGAGAAATGCCCTTGGAGGAGGTGAAAGGAGGCTCTTAGATGTCAGACAACTGATCTTTAGGACCTACCATGAGGTTGCATTTGCTGAAGTGTTAGATCTGAAGTTAGCAGTGTGAAAACAGACTGGTCAGCATACTGGATCAGGAGGTATTTGACCACTGAGAAGACAGGTGGGCCTAAAAGATGCAGAATTCCAATGGGGCATAGCAAAAGAAAGGTACGGCAGGGAGACACTGACTTAGCAATACCATTCCTCGAGAACGCAATGTTTAAAAGCCCACTGCTCAGTTTATCTGATGATTTGGGCTGGCCATCCTGTAGATGTAGGTGGCTTACTCGTATGCAAATACCTTGAGTAATTTTTCCTCTCAGCAGATAATCCCAGCACTCTCTGTAGAAACTGGAAGATTGGGAGAGGTAGGAAGATAGCTTATGACTTCTGCTGTTTGGGTGCCTGCCTGCCCACTCCTTTCACAAGCATTTCCCTGTGGCAAGCAGCTCCCTGAAAGCTGGTAAAAGGCTTTGAACTGTTTTACAAAATGCAGTTGGCAGAGGAAATGTGCTTTCCATCAAGAAAGCTGGAGCACCGTCTTTTCCCAGCTGCTCTGAGGCAACATATGTTTGCAGCATGGCTACTAATGCTACTTGTATTTCTTTAGGAGACATTACAGATGTAAGTCTCCGTGGCGATAATTGCATGAGGATAAGCAAACTGCTGATATGTGGCAGTATTTCACTGGGGTTAATGCCAGGGTCAGCCCTGTCAAGGCAGCTGACACAACAGTGCCCGTAGGAATACGGAGATCACGACCATCAGTACGACCAGTTTCATTTCACACTGCAAGACCTTGGGAGCAAGACTTGCAAACCTCTCTGGCTTGCACAGTAACTGAGAGTCAGCTGACCAGCATACTAAAAGGATGTTCTTCCAATGGCATTTTAGAAGTTGCCATTGCAATTTTTGTTTATCAACAATTAGAATTTAGCACCGTGAAATCACATGGTATACAACCAACCGTATTTAGCTCACCTGTGTTTCCAAACCTTTACTGGGATGGCTATTTGTCAAGTAGTCAAACCATTCCTCCTCAAGGTGTGAAGACACACTTTTCTGTCCCAACTAGCAGTCCAGAAAATAAACAGGAATTCACAACACCAGATGGGGAATAAGGTGCTGAGCAAATGCAGGTAGGGATCTGTTTCAGAGCTCTCCCTGGGGGCTGGCAGGATGACAATCACCAAGAAGAAAAAAAAGTGACTAGCCAAGCATGTGGGAAAGTCAGGGTGAATGGCAGCTGCTTAGGGTTTGAAAAGGAAAACAGCCAGAAGAATGTAAGACAAAAAACAACAATGTGCTGCTGCAAGGAGCGTTAACAAAAATCTCTCTAAAACTTGCCATAAAAACAGACACATGAGTCTTCTCTCTATTGGCAGCCTTTGAGACAATCTTATAGAATGTAACATGAAGAGGCCAGATCATATTACAGTTAGAGATTTGCAGTCAATGGAAGGGCTAAAAATAATATGACACTGAGAGAGTATGGGGAGAGTTACCTAGAGAAAGGGAAATGTGCCAACGTTTTAAAGTTTCAAGGCTCTGTTTTCCAGTATGATACTGGCAAGGCAGTTCACATCCATTTCTTCTATAGATCCTCAGTAAATTATGGGAATTATTCAAAACTGCTTTAGACTATTACTCATTTTTCATTGACTTGACTTCAGTTACAATCAGGAATTGGGGCTTGGTGAAGGGCAGCACTAATGCTCTGTTCTGCTTCCTACAGAAGTCAAACACAGTTCTATCTTTTAATCTGTTTGTATGTCAGACCTCCAGTAAGCATCCTGGGACAAGGGCTGGGCTCGCTGCAGTCTGAGTAACTCTGGATGAGGAGAAAGAAAAATAAGAAAGAGGAAGGCAACTTTGAGGAGCCAGCACAGAAGCACTTGTGCAGGAGCAGGCTTGCAGTGCACAGTGGTTAAAACACACGTCCTTCATAATGCAAATTAAACACCTCATTTTCAAGGTGGAAAGCAGTCAGGAAATTCTTTGCCAGCCATAGTACCTGGTAGTGTCACCTCACCAAAGCAGTCCCTGCAGACTACAGCTGTTGCACAGCCATACTCTGTCATCTCAGAGTGACCAGAGCTATGAAGGAGGATGACAAGAAACCATGAGCCAATATAGTAGTGTTATCATAAAATAATAGTATTTTGTGTAATAAAAGTAACCGTCAGATTTGCATGGGGAATGTGGAATTTCAGGTCATGCTGCACTAAATTTCAAAAAAATCCATGAGGTTCTCATAAAAGGCTAACAGTAAGCAAAGTGAATCAGAGATGTTTTTCTCCATTTGATAGTGGGGCTGAAGAACTGAACCTTGGTATGAAGAACTGAACTGAAAACAGAAAACAAACAAACAAACCAACAACCCCCCACATCTCGTTTTTCCTTTAACATAAAGTAGTGATGTGGCTATGTGGCTGGTGGGATCACTCCTTCATGGGATGACAGGACCAACATCAGTATTTGCTGCCATGAAATCCTACAGCTGAGACAGATATTCAGTGGGATTAGGAAAACTTTGGCCCTTACTGGTATGAAATTAAGTGGAAGAGAAAAGAAGGTTCCTGGGTTGCTCTGGATGGATTATACTGGTGCCACAGTATCTGATCTAATCAGCAATCCAGTTGAGAGGCAGGTACTGTGCTTCATGACAAGGATTCACCATCTGAATGTGCCAAACACTCAATCAATAGATTGTGAATATGTCTGAAAGTACCAAAATAGTGTGCATTGTAAAATATTGTGGCTGAGTAAATTTAGTAATGATGGACTTCATCTATCACATAAAGATTAAGAAAAATAACCCCACCAAATCTTTAAATTGTGAATTGACAAACTGAACTTACTAAACACAAGGAAAGAAAAATTAATGTTGTCCAACCATAACATCAATCTAAGTATACAGTGCATTTCAGATGTATGGCAAATGGTCAGCCCTCAGAAGTAAGAGATCCAGTGACAGACTTATGATCTGAGACACAGTAGAATAAAATGCTGAGAAATTGGGTAGTGGACTTTTTTGCTCAAAGTAGAGGAGGAAACAAACCTGAGGAGACACATGGCCCAGCTTTTCAGCTCTGTTAATCATTTATGGTCATTCCATAAGACACACGACTGCTTGGCTACATGCATATGATCATAAATCTGCAGACTGCAATAGAATCACACCTCAGTTTCTGTCATTCATGTTTGATTGTCTGAATCAATGTCTGTGAAGACTTAAAGCTAGTCACATAGAAATGTGGATTTTCCTCAATCAGTTTTCTGATGAGATTTTTATTTGCTTGTCCTTTCACACTGGCTAAACTAAATATTTTGAAACCATTCCTCTTTATTACATATATTAACTGACCAGGAAAAACAAACAAACAAATAATCGAACATAAATTCATGTATTTACAATGAATTACAATTAAAGGTATCCATGCCTACCAGAAAGACTTAATTACAGTGCTGAAGCAATTAGACCCTTCATCTTTACTTCTGCTTAAAAAGCTAAAATTCAGTGTGAAAATCATGGGCTGCCATTGCAGCTGCACAAGAACAAAGCACTGAAACCCCAAACACCAATATATACCTACCACACATAAAACAAAAAAAAAAAACCAAGCAGAACATACCAAACATGTTCAACACAACCAACCATCAATAAATACAACCTCTTACCAGGATAAAAATCTTACTATACTGTCTATAAAATCTTCATATGCAAATTACCTTTTAAGTCAGCTTGGGGGAAAGTAGAGTAGGAGTAGGAGCTATTTTAACATTAAAGTATAATTAATTTGAACTTGAACAACATCCTCCAGGCAATAAGGGGTGTGGAATAAGTTTCAGTGAAACACTTAAAAGTTCAGCTGTTTCTATGCCAGCATTTTAAACATTCCGAAACCAACAAGGCTTAAGCACTTGCAAACAGAAAGTGACAGGGAAGTATCTTCTCCAAATTAAGTCTTTCAGGAAACTAGCAGCTGCAAACTGTTCATGTAGAAATTGAGACTAAGCTTTCACAAAGACCCCTGCAAGCAGTACTTTGAGCTCGAAAGAAAAATCTAAAGTTAACGTTCTTGCAAACATAGTCTTTAGGGGCCTATTTCCAAAAATGAGTCTCCTAAGTATAAAAGAAAGAAAGGATGTAAAAAAATACCTTTTCCTCCCTAGCTCCTCTTTAATTCATGTTCATAGCTCAAGGATTAGGGATGCCATTTTTTCCCCCACATAGCTGAATGGCAGCCTGATTTCAGGCTACTGTTGCTATAGGAATGATTGTGAAGAAGCTTCTCCCTGTGCTTGTCTCACCTTTTAGTTTCTCTGCTGGAATAAAACAGATTAAATATAGAAGAAAGTACACAATAACACCTTAAGCAGATGAAGTAAGGCTGCACATATGTTTTAGAATTTTCTTCTCATTGAAACTAATTGCTTTGCATGATGCTGATTTTATACTGCAGTTTTTGAAGAACCCTTTAGCAGCACTGTGGTTACATGGATATATCCACAACTGACAGGGGCGAGATAGTCAAAATACACCTTCAATTTATTGTTTTTAGTAAAAGAACTTAAAATATTACACAGGGAATCTTTGGTAATGTGTTTCTTCTGATCTTGACAAGAAGTTTAACGTGAGCCAGCAGTGTGCCCTTGCAGCCAGACTGGATGGGGCTGAGAGTAGCCTGGTCTGGTGAAAGAGGCCATGCCCATGGCAGGAGGGTTGGAACCAGATGATCTCTAAAAAGCCCTGTCCAACCCAAACCACTCTATGACTCTATGACTTCAGAAGTTTGCATTTCAACTGTTTTAATTAGCATATTCTAATAAATACATTTTGAGACAACTCTAGCATGTTTTGGTTTCAAAACCAGAGGCTTAATGTAAACAGTTTACATAGCATTCAACAAACAGAGAGATATTAATTATATAGAATTATAAGGTGAATAACTAAATCAAGAATATGACCTGTAGAAAATATAATTTGCTTTATAAATATAGGAAGGATAGCTTTTAGAGTAACAGTGATATCCTAGTGATAATGATGAGTAATAGTGGGAACCTAGTGAGATCTAGAAAAGTAAATTGTCAGTGAAGGGAGATGGTGCTATAAAAGCCCAGGGCACCAGCTTTCAGTGTGTAGATTCACTGTGCTGATTCTCAGTTGCTAGAAGGCCACAGGTGCTGTACAGAAATTAGATTAATTTTTACAACAGGGTGTTTTAGACCACTTGTTATTCTTTACATTGTGTCCCTGCTGCCCAGATGTAAAGGAACATGTAGATAAGTCATGTAATATGCAATATGTAACTGGGTAGATCTTGTGATAATATGTAAAAACATAGGGAATATTTAAAAAGATCATCTAGTAGACCAATCCCGAGGAAAAAACCAAAGCACTATAACTTGATTGCCTTAATTAAGAAAGATAAGCAATGTTCAAAGCTTTCCTTGGAAAAATTTGAATTAGGTTAGTTTACACCTGCTGGAAAGAACATGCTTATATTGATGAAGTTTTGGTGCATTTAGGCAAGAGGAGTTTCAACTTTACAATCAGATTTTAAAAAAAGTAATAAAAAGATATTAGAAAAAAAGAGACAAATATAAAACAATACAAATCTAGTTGACATTATCTTCCAGAATGAGAAAATTAACTAATAAAAAAATAAAAGTATGTTCTTTATGATGCAAAGGCTCAGTTTTGAAAAGCTGGAGCATGCTCTCTTCTGTCCCTGCGACAAGCTGAAAAGAAATCATAAAATCTCTACTGAGCAAACTCAGTTTTGTTACTTCATGCTGTCACTGTTCTATTGAAGCTTTCTTTTTTTCAGTGTAGGACGACCATGTACTAACCTTGCTTCGTGCTGCTGGAGTCTGTGTAGCTTTTCAGCTTCTGTTTGAAGTACTGTCTGATGTCCCTTTTTCCCTCTTCTCACTTATGTCATTTTACTACCATTCTCCTCAAAGAGACACTTGTCTCTTGATCACTCCTTTAGGCACACGTCAGGAGAGTAAAGAAGAGAAGGCCTGTGAAAAGTGACATGCTGGATATTTGCTTATATCCCTGCCACTGAATGCTCTCAGAGGCACCTGAATCAGTTTTATTATCCAAAATGCTTTGCTCCACGGGTAAGTCAGAGGCATGGAAATGCACCTGCATTTGTGCATGCATGTTTGCATATAACCAATTTGCATTGGCAGATGAAACTGACCCACTTCTAGCCTAAAAACCCAGTTAAAAGCAGAAATAATCATTTGACTGGTAAAGTGTTAAAGCAGAAAGCTGCAGAAAGGCTTGTACATGCTAATCTGGAACACAAGCAGAATGTTTGCAGAAATACTTAGAACTGGGTCAAAAAAAGGGCCACGAAGCAAACAGAAGTGTCACTATGAGTTAATTATTGGAAAAACAGATAAATAGGAAAAGGAATGAACTTTATCCTAATAAAAAGCAAAGCACTAATAACTGACTTCAAGCAGACAGACATACTAATGCTGGCAATGCCCCACCAGTGCTCGTCAGCTCTGACCTGTGAAAGTCTTAACACTGAACCTCTGTTGAGGAGATACTGCCAGGAGAGTCAAGCTGAGTCACATTATGTTCCAGTCTTCTGAAAGTGAGTACACAGGAAGGAAGCAGAGATAAAGTGACCTAAATTAAAAGCTGAATTTGTGTTTTCTGAAGTGAAACCTCTGTGTGCTAATTTCTACATTTAACTTCAAAACCAGCTGACTAAGGATACTCAGATATTACATGGATTAATTACGAAGAAGATTATTCCCTTTCCTATAAAGTATCACATCTGTAATAGATTGGCACTTCTTGCACAACATCTCAATTCGTATAAGCTAGAATAATTCACTTTTTCATGTAGGTATGTTGAAAATTCTGAATTTAAATTAAGTTATATTCTTAAATTTTAAACAATATTTAGTTCCTGAAAAAAGTAGCTGCAGAAAGGGAAACCTTAGCTAGCTCTCACAAAGATTTGTTACCTCTGGATAACTTGAAACATGAACAAAATCTGGATAATGCAGTTTAAGCAGTAGTCTGGATCCTGATTTTCAGATTCAGCCTTTTTGTTGTTTTGTTTTTCTCATTCAAAAACCCCAACAACTCCCCAAACTCTGTGCCTCTCTGGTCTGGTGCCAACTATTTGAGAGGGCTTCCTAGTGACTTGGCTGCACTGCTGATCAGCTCCTCAGTGAGCCTGGAAATCTTAGTGATGACACAGAACGTTCATGATTCCAAATGAAAGGTTGCTTTCTTTAGTATCTTTTTGACTGATGTGAAGCAAAATACTTCAGACACAGACCAAGATTTTTTTTTTCCAGCTGGTGGCATGATATGTCAGATGTTTGACACACGCATGTCTCTACCTCATAATAATTTCTCTATTTTCTCTAAGTTCAAATATATGCACCCTTGAATACCTGTTCAGATCAAACAGATTCAAGCAAGTGCTCATTTTAGGCTTCAGGAATAATAGCAGAAGTTAATATTAAGTTTCTGTCAAATTTAACATAAGATAACTATTCAACACTCTTGGCACTTGAGGTGCTGTGCAGGTAGACTGTAAAATATCGAGTGCTAAATGAATGCACCATGAATGCAAGGAAAGCAGACTTGATCATAATCAGCTTCTCTGTATCACTGGGGGCAGTTTTAACAAGTGTGAAATGATTCAGACACTTCATTCCCAAGGAATCTACATATTTAAACCTTTGAAAGATCTACAGAATGACTGAGGTAAGTAGAGCTTTCTTTATATAGTGAAAAACAGAAGGATTTATAATAAATCAGCTATTCCTCCTGACAAACTCAAAGACCAATGTTTTGAAGGCAATGTATTGAAACCCCCTTTTAAGAGCAAACACAGACAATGTTCTGATGCCTGATGTTTGTTAAATCCTATTTATGAAACTCCTGGAGATAAGAAATATTTTTATCAAATATTAAAAAACTGTGGGGTTAAGAAAACACCATCATATTTTTAATGCGTTGAAAATTGGACTCTAAACATTTTATATGAATGTATTTTAACTTGGGATGTATGATACTATCTCTGTTAGAATTCTAGACTACTATTACTTGTAACCTGCTTAGCCTTATGTAATATCTCACATTTTTTCTGCTTAGGGATTAGAAGGTTAAGAATGCCAGCAAAAGGAATATTATGAGAACAGAAAGCAAAGTGTCCTGTGGTGCAAAACTTTATATGAATTCTTATTTCTTACTGGACCATTTTTGAATTCAACAATTATTTCTACACAAGTAAATCCCCTGTGTGACTATTCAGTGACTGGACATTATCATACATAGCACAGAAGTCAATATTTTTGTCCAAAATGACATAAATGTGCTATCTATATTTTTGCCCATCTTTGTTGTATTTCAAAACTCATAACAGATGAGTGACAATCAACATGTCAACTTGCCCAGTTTAAGTTTTCTTCCTTACCCTCAAATAATAATGATTAAAAATAAAGATAACTTGACACCAATTTCCCCTTTCTTAAGCAGGGGAACTAATTTCAGCTGTGATTGCACCTCATGGGTAGCCTTGAAACCAGGCTCTAGATCATATCAGGTTCTGTAGGCCAAGGTCAGCACCCCAACCTCTATCCAAAATGTAATCATCTGTCAGAGAAAGCTCCACAGCATTGTATGAAGGAGACCTTAGAAACTGGCCAGTTGTATTCTCGACTTTTTCTATTTCCCAGACAGTGCCAAGATGTTATCTAATCACTCAGTACAGAGGGGAGAGAAAGGCACTACAAGCACATTGAACTGAATTCTTACAGCATGAAAGGAACTATTTTCCTTCAGTACCTCACTGACCACAGAGTGGATATTTCCTGCAAGAAAAACAATTTCTAGGAGTAAAAACAGACTAGCCTAGATCCTACATTTATTCAATTCAATAATCCTTCACTTTTCTTAAACGTTCATATGAAGGGAAGAAAATAGGTCTTAAAATGGAAACTTAGTTAATGTAAGACTAATTGCATAAGAGAAGGAATAAATCTCACTTTGAAGCACATTGTCTCTGGAAAATTAGCCTGAACAAAAGTGTGCATTTGTCCTTGAAATAAAACTACAAGACTGCAAATCAAAGTAATGAGGAGACATCTTGCAAATATGAATTTTAAGGAAAAAGTGCTCTTCAATAGAGAAATTATGTCAATGCCTAGAGGAGTAAAAGAGTAGTGACTGTATAATAAACCTCATTCTTGCTTTAGCACTATTAGTACTGGAGTTGTAATTCAGTTAAGCTACAAGAACACCAACAGAGAATGAGATGGGAAATCTGCAGAAGATTGGTCATGGAGGAACATGCCCAGCAGTCACATTTAGCCTTTGAATGCTACCAACTACCAGAAGAGCTAGACTGAGAGATACACAAGAGCCATACTGGAAACTTGATTATGCTTTGTACTGACATTTCATGTACCTTGGGACCTGTTTCTGGGCTCCTCCCAGAGCACTCCACAGGGTCACACCTTATCCCAATGTGCATCATTGCAGGAAAGCTGTGTGTTTCTTGCTTCTTATAGCACCAGTAAATATATGAAAAGTTAAAAATCATTAAGATGAACAGACAAAAGTTAACAAAACTTATTGGGCAGTACTTCAAAGCTGTATGTGTGTAAATGTGCATTCACTTCCAAGAACACATGCATCAGCACTAAAGGTTGGTGTCTTTGATTTGACCAATCCAAAGTATCTTCTGTTTACACCCACACTGTCTTTTACATCTTGTCTAGTTAGATAAGAATACAATTGTCTACAATTCTGTGAAAAAAACATGAATATTGTTAGTTTTGAGAAGTGTCTGTCAGCTCTTAAAATGTCAGATCACTTTGATTACTCTGAGGCAAACACACTGTTTTCCTAAGAAAAGGTGATTTTCTTTTTACCCAAGAAAGAGAGAATCTAGGTTGTACAACTCCTTTCCAGACAAAAAACACCAAGCTTTTGTAATCCACTCAATGTTCAGTGATCCTCCAAACAACCAATACACATGCTGTTCCAAGGACCTGCATTTTCTTAAATTCGTGGCAATAACGGTTGAGAGATAATGCCATTGTTTCAAGGAGAAAACAATTCTCCACATTTTGGAAAAGGAATGATAACCAACTGACAAAACTGAGGAAATGGAAGTCAATAGAATATAATTTTCTGATATAATAATTGGTTAGGGCAAGCACTGCTTTTCTAAAGCCTCCCATCCAATCTAGAAGAACCACTTGAGGGCACCTCTTTATTGTAAGGTCGTTTTAAAAGGCATCAGCTTTCAAAAGCAACTTAAGAGATTTTGGTGCTGAAAATATTCAAAGGAAAGACTGCCACCTACTGAATCTTTTTATCCCTATTCCTCTAAGCCCCAAGAATATTACCCATCCTTTAAGCATTGGAAACCTCAACCTTTTCTACTCTTATTCATCCAGTAAGATAATATCAACAGAAAAAGAAAAAAGATTTTTTTATCCTACTGAAACTTCTATAGTACTCAAATTTAAATACTGGACATGTGACCTTGGTTTTCAATCAGTTTCTCTTTCATGAGTTCTTTAAAAAAAACCCAAAACACTACTTCAGGATGTAGATACATTATGTGCTAAATATATGTACCCTTAAATATTTGAAGCTAAAAAAGCCCTCCAAAACCATAGCACTTCTACAGTAACTTCAAAGACTACCTTACAAAAAAATCTCATTTAGATTCTGTATTTGTTTTCCTGGTTTTCAAAATCAGGCCAGGGACATTTTTTAAATAGTGGCTTGGCATATTCTTCACTTTACATTCTTGTGAAAACCCTTCTAGTTCCAATACAAATTATTACATTATGGCTCCTTAGCAATAAAGAGAACAGCAAGATCGTCAGAGGCAAAAAACACTAGATTGGCTTTTGAGACTACATAAATAGTGCTTATCAAAGGCAATTGAAAGTAAAAAATGCATTATATGCTTGTAAGGTGTTAGATAATGCTCCCAACTTAGAGATTACTGCTCATTTCTCTAATTATACAGTCAGTTATAGAAAATATCCAGGGCTGTTACTGGGTTGATTGAATACACCTTGACCTACAAAACTGGGAAAGTTTTTTATTTCAGTCTGTTAGCCCTCAGGTGGATGTGCTGAAATGTTCGGTCCTCCATTAATTACATTTATCTAACATAAATCAAACAGCTATTAAATTGCTTGAAACTGGTTCACATTTAATTATATAATAATATGTTCATAGAAAAGACATTATTTATCCCAACAAATTTTTAATGCAGGACTTTTGTTTCCACCCCATGTTATATCTCTGATATATCCGTATTTAAAGGAAGAAATGCTTCTTTACTGTCTAATCAAAACATTATTAAGCTTTTCTTAGCATCTTCATTTCCACTAGTGCTTAGACAACTTGGATGAAATTAAATAATTTAAAGAACTGTTTTCAGTCAAAATGAATTTATAAGTTTTTTTGTTACTCAGCTTTTCTCTAGTTTGCAGTCTGGACAGTAATGAGAAGACCACAGAGTAGGCTTCATAGCTAAGGAATAACTAAGACTAGTCCTACTTTTTTGTTTCACCTTGTATTTGTCATGATTGCATAGCTCCTTCTCTTAAATACAGGCTGTCTGAGACAATGTCTATACAGAAAAAATATACCATCATTTTTTATGGAAGTTACAGCTCATTAATAGATCCGCTAAGACAATTTTCATTTTTGTCATTAGGAAAATGTTCTCTTCAAAATGTTAGATGGTGTCAAGGAAAGGGTAGGCAGTATGCTGTCCTAGGTTACAATGTAAGATGTAACCACTAGTGTGTGTTATATTCTCATCTTCACAAGCTGTTCAAGCAGGTGGGGCAGTGTTCTTATCTCCTGCCATGACTCATCCCTGATAACTCCCTCCGGGTGTTCAATGGGCAATCAAGGACCTCACTGTATGATTCAAAGAATTACATCATCCCACTGTGAGGTGTTCTGCCCAGGGGGAGGAGCCAAGCATTCCCACCTGCACATAACCTGGGGTTTGGAAGTAAAAACAGCCTTTACCTACTGGATTCCTAGAGGAAAGAGTTATCACTGGACCTTCAGGTGAAGACCAGACCCTTCTACAGGTTCACCACTTCAACAGAACCACTTCATCTGAACTGCTACCACTGCCCTGACTAACAGGGTGTCAGGTTTTATCCTGACTCTGTCAGTGTCCTGGTACTATTGCATTTATTTTAATTTTCCTATTGAATTATAATTCTGACTAGCGATCTCCCACTGGTTTCTTTTCAAACTAGTACGTATGCCCAAACAAAGCTGTAAGCATGAATAAATACGGAAGACCAGAGAGGACAATGCTCCACATAATTTCTACAATCAGTAATGGTCTAGCAGCCTTTCTACTGGGATATTCCTTGGAGAAGAGCTTTGTATTGCAATATCTAATCGAAGTCTGGAGTTGAATCCCAGACCTGTCACCTTTTCTTTAGCTGGCTTCTAGCAGATTTTATATTGGTGGGGGTGGTGTAAGGAGGGAAAGGGAAGGGCTCTGACTGGCAACCTATCAGTCATCATTAAGGTCACTAGATCTTGAACCTTTTCAAAAAATTATCCTCTTAGTATGTATTCCTTGTCATAACAACGTAAGTTGCTTAACATCAAAAGACTTATATCTCATAAATTTAAATTTAGATGTAGGTGTCTCCAAAATTTGGCTTTGCGATACTGTAGGTGATTTGTAGATAAAGGAATGTGTTTCCATTAATTGCTAGATCAAATACATACTTCTACATAAGTACACCAACAAGTCATCAGTAAGTGTGTTAACTCTGACAAAAGGCCATAAAGGTAACATAAAACAGAAGTAAGACCCTGTAAGAGACTCTATCCACATATATGTGATCAGCTCACAAACATTGTTCTGCTCTTATCATACTCTGCATCTAAGGGGGACTAAGCAAGGTACACCCTGTACTGCAAGCTGGAAAATGCTTTGTTCAGCAGGTTGGAGCTGGTATCTGGAGACTGGCTGGTAAGAGCTGGAAGGTGTTAAGAGCTGGAAAGGATTTTAACACTGTATACTAGGAGAGGAGGTAATCATCTTTAGGTGGTACCATACCAAAAGGCAGAACCAAATAAAATAAAAAGCCCACTCAACAAAAATATTCAGTCACTGCAAATTGGCAGCCTCTGGCTTAGCAGTGTCTGAATGATTGCTTTAAATGAACAGGTTCCTCATGAATGGGACAAGATACTTTCTGAATCTTAAGCCTTGCATGCAGCAAGGTAAGAGGAAGATATTACTCTTAGTCTGCTCTTGGATTCAGGGACGACAACTAAGGTAAGATTTTAAAGTTGAAATATAGAAGTTGCAGTTAAAAACTGGCAAGAACCAGACTTTGATCCCATCCCTGCTTAAACTGGAGAATAGACTGAATTCACATCACTGCCCTGCCAGATTATTGGTTTAATCACCAAACTGTGGTGTATTCTGACCATTTTTCCCCACAACACTCCCGCATTGTTTAAAACATACCATATATAATACACTGGGCCTAATAGGTAATATGTTTAGCCATGGTACACATCTATAGGCCCAGAATTTCAGTTCTTGCTACAAGCAATACTTAAGTGTTTTATCCAGTGGAGATTAGGAGGTATCACTAAGGAATTATTACTCAGAATACCCTGCAATGCAGAAAATCATTTACTATATGAGTGATTAAGTTCAGCCACTTGCTTCACAGTACCTGCTCCTTTATCCATGCGGAAGCAACATGAAATGTTAGTTCTATATGAATGCCTGAAGCACAGTGTGGGACAGCACAAAGAAACTCATCATGTACATCTCCTGACTGTTGGTGTCTGGGTGAGTCATGCTCTCCTTAAGGGACATGCAACAGGAGCAAACTGCAACACAGAAGGTTCTCTGATGCAGGAAATCAAAAAGTAGAAACTTCCACAGAATCTAGTGGGTTTAACCTGAGGCCCTGGGTGGGGCTTGGATTGCTGAAATAAGAAGTATATAAAGACAATAAGCAAAGGGTTATAGACTTGTAAGTTAAAAATAAAAGGTGTTTTAGGTAGGTAAAAAGCCATATTTAGAAAGATAATAAAGAGTTTAAAAAAATAGATATAGAAGTGTGATTTTGTAAAGGGTTAATAAGAAGTATGTGAAAACATGCAGGTTAAGACATTGGTTAAGAATTACTGCACTGCAGTAGAATAAGGTTTAAGGTGATAGGTCAATAAGTAAAAACATTATATGTGTCAGTTTCCTATTAGCCCAGACAGTTATATCTGTCCTGGTAGAGAGACATCTGCTGATTTTCTGTAATGGACACTTTATGGTTCACTGGGTTACACAACCTGATGAGACTGATGCTTATATGAATAATAAATTGGACTCAAACAGCAAATCCCATCCCTCGAGGTTACTTAATTCCACACCTCCAAAAAAAAACCTCCCAATCCTCTCTGAACATAAGAAACACTTTCATTCTGAGGGTGACTAAGCTCTGGCACAGGTTGCCCACGGAGGCTGTGGCATCTTAACCTTGGAGATTCTCAAGAGCCGTCTGGACATGGCTCCAGCTCACACTGCTGGGGCAAAGGTCCATCAGCCTCTTCCAAACCCAACGTTCTGTGCTTCTGTGATTTCTTACCATCCAATTTGTTTCATTACAGTTGAGGTGAAGTGTCTACCTTGTCAATTTTGACACTGGGTTTCCGTGGCAGGAACATAAGCTTCAAGATCATTTGTTTCTTCCTAACTATTGTGTCATTTTCCATTTAGCATCACTAGGTTAATGTTTTGAAAAATCTTAGAAATATGTGATGTTGCAATAAGAGGTTTAATATGATGGTTATATACAGAGTTTTTAGTATATTTATTCCAAAATGAATGACAAAGGAATCAGAAATATTTATTAGAAGTCAGTCTACGCAACTGAAGTACAGATGAGGAAATGTACAAGACCTTGATGGAGACGGGAAATGGAAATTTTACCTTCAAAAGGTAACATGTAACAAAGGACTATTAAACATATTGCAGTGATCAGAGAGATGATGTCTGCATTATGTTTATCTATTCTCTGATCTGATGTGCTCAGTCCAGAAGAGATTTGTGTTTGATGACAACAGCAAGTGCTAATGATGTCATACTAGAGTAATTTCTGTATTAAAAAGTACCTTAAAATTACAATGGGGATTTAAAAATAGTTTTTTAGCAAGACTACTGCAAGGAATGGAGGCACTATTGCTTTGGTCATTGCCTAGGCAGTGAAAAGGCATGGCACTCCCAGGGCCATGGAAGGCTGCTGCAGACCTAAATGTGATCCTTCCTGCAGTTAGCTTTTCAGCCTCAGAAATCCTATCACATACCAGTTAACTGGCAGAAGCTGGAATTACCAAGGATCCAATGTAATTGCCTGCTGTTGTTTTCTGTCCCCTTCTCATTACAAGATACACAAATTATGTCTGAAACTTGAGGATACATTATATGAGTACAAGACAGTGGCAATGTTTCAACTGGTACTTGTCTTCCTGAAGTTTTCTTTCTTGCTTGCTTTTCATTCTTTCTTTCTTTGCCTCCTTTTATTTATTTAATAATTACCTTCTGTTTGTACACCTTGATTATTTAAAAGATATGCAAAATGAAAGCGTTGAGAACTAAATGATGCATGAAAAAGAAATTAAAATAGACTTGCCTTCTGTGTGGTGCTATGCAATCACTGCTCTGCTCTTGGTGTTCTTAGTACTCACACTACTTCATATTTGTATCTGCAATACTAAGCTCAGATCCATGCAGAAAGAACATAAATTTAAGTAGCTTCTCCTCTCACACAGGAAGCCAACCTCAGAGCTCACTCTGAAGTGCTGCAAGCAATGCAGCAGCGTGTAAGACCCAAATGCCTTCACTTTGGTGGGAACAAGTACATAAATCTGAGATCCTTCTACAGGTAAAGGCAGCAGTGACACTTCCTTCTTCCTGGGTAAACATTCTTTAAAGTACTTTTCCTGCTCATATTTTGAATTTGGTTCAATTTCTAGCAAATACTAGAAACATTCACACTCGCTTCCAACCAAACAGTGACACAGACAAGTTGTTTGACTAGTCTGCAAAAAGGGACCTTTCACATGTTCATCTCTTGTTGCATCCATCCATGACTGTCTGACTTGTTTGATGAGCATGAAGGAAAAAAAGACTAGGACTCTTTTTTCTTTTCTTTTTTTTTTTTTTTGGAAATGCTATTAGCATACCGGCATTTACTAGTCTTGATTCTGACTGCAGTCAGAACTATATAATTATACGTTATTACAGCTCTAATGACTTCTATAAATTCTCTAACAGATGTGGAAATCTATATTTCTCCCTGTCTTCCTTAGTTTAATGTGATGGCATTTCTTGTACTAAAACTGAATTTAATCCAGGATAGTAAGAATCACAAGTAAATATTTAAAAGTTTGTGTGACACCACCACAAAAAAAATTTCAATTTAATGGAAAAAAAGAAGAAAATATTATATCTTTATTTGAACAATAACTTTTCAATTCATGTGTTTGTTTGCTTCTTAGCATTCAGCAAAACACTGCCTATTTTTTAGAATGTGTTCATTCTGTGCTTCTCACTTCAGCTTCAACCTGAAGCACAAAATACCAGAGGTTTTTTACAATCCCCATTTGCTAACTAGACCAGTAGAAGCAGAATGCATTAGTAATCTAGTGACATCCCCACACCCATCAGCAGGTCTGAAAGGCTTTGATAAACTTTTACAATGGGCTTCCCAAAGACGTAGTAAACATGACCTTTAGAAATCCAACTATATCTCAAATACGCAACATCCATTACAGGCACTTGATAAATTACAGTCAATTTGTAACAAGTACTTAGAGAAAGATAATAACATATGTGTGAGGGAAAACAACACACTTTGTTTGTAAACACAGAGAAAGCACAGAAATAACCTCTCTGGGGTGATATTCAGATAGTGTTATTTGTGCTCATACAGTGAGACATGAGGGATGATGGATTACAAAAAACGATAATCAGGTAATATATTATTGTCATGAGAGAAGAAGGTGGGGGGAAGGGGTGTTGGTTTTTGTTGTTTGTTGCTGCTGTTGTTGGTTTTCCCCAGAATTACCTCTTAAAACAAATGCTGAGAGTTCAGTACATTCATAAAGAACGTGTCTGTGTAGCACAGCCTGTATTTCTGAAGGTCTTGACAGGAATTTCTTTAAATATGCAACAGAGCATTCATTTCTGGAATTGTAAATACACTGAAAAATCCTTCTGGGAGGAAAAGAAAACAGTGGTCCATAACGCTCCCCTTGCTATGTGAAAACAAAAGCATCTGGTAGTATAATGAGTGTGTTGTTGACTCAGTGCAGTCGATCATCTCTGTTTTCACAAGCTCGTGTACTCCAGTCAATGGAAATCACTGCGGGAAGTACCTGGGGATGCAATGACAATTTGTCCACTCAAAATGTGTATTTTATTCAATAAAAGGTAAATGTTATGAGAAAGTACTGGAACCCTGTCTAGCAAGTTTGTCTAAAAGAAACTCAGGCCTTAAGTAACTTTCAAAGTGGGAATAACTGATAGCATCACTACATTCCTGTTGACAGAAAACACAGAAGCTGAGCTCTAAATGTCTGAAAAATAAGTAGACAAATGAATCAAAAAGTAAAAGAATGAAGGACATAAGTCAGCTGAGTCACCTTTAACCCAAACCTTCAAACTCTGTACAGAAAGGTGTAGCCATGGGAAAAGACGAACATCTTTATCAGATGAGATGTAGTTTACCTTTTTATTCTAAATTACTGTGGCTAGGTAATAGCTGCTTGTATTTGCAATTTAAAGATATCTCTAGTCTGAAAAGTTATTTAAGTATTGTGATATGATTATAATTTTCTTACCAATTATTTTCAGGTCAAAACCTCTTGGATTCAAACTCGAAATAAGGCTTTTTGAATTGCCAGCTATGCAGGTGCATTCCTGAATACACAAGTTAGCCTGCTTCTCTCCTCAACTCCTTATTTTTTTCCCTTCTCTTACTTACGATATTTTGCAGGTATTGTAACAGTACCTTACCCTGAAGTTAATTTGAGGGGCCTAGAATGGAACCTCGTGGCTTTGCCTGAATTGTATTGAAGCTTTAGTGCCAGCAGAAGTGACAAGTAGCCAAAATTATCTCAGCAAGTCATCAGAGGTGACACATATAAACACAAAGGTCAGGCCTGTTGCAGAAGATTCACTTTTCTGTAGTGTGTAAGGAAGCAGAATCTGCTTTAGCGAGAGCTTGGACTAGATGACCTCCAGAACTCCTCTCCAACCCCAACCATTCTGTGTTTCTTGGAACAAAAGATGCAAAGGGCAAAAATTTAAACTAAAAGAGGGTACATTTAGATTGGATGCAAGGAGGAAATTTTTTTACAGTGAGAGTGGTGAGACACTGACAGTTTGCCCAGAGAAATTGTGGATGCTATATGACCTGAAGTGAGCTTGGGTGGGCTTTGAGCAACTGAGTCAGGTTAAAGATGTCCCTGCCTAGGAGGTCAGCCTAGACAATCTCAGAAGCTCCCTTACAACACAAACCATTCTACAATTCTGTGATAAAGTGGAGTTGATAAGGATTTTACCTTTCTCCCAAATGTTGTCTCTAAAAACACTATGTCTATATATAGATTTTTATAACATTTTAGTTTTATCATCTATCTATACCCACATTTCCCCTCACATATATGCCAATGTTGATTCATAATGTAAAGAAAGCTAAGCATAAACTTTTCTGGATCCTAGCCATACCTCTCTTTTAGATGACTACATGAAAATAAGACTTTCTGATAAAGGCTCTTTGATTAGCAGAGGGAAAAAAATGTTCTGCTTGCCAGCTTTCAAAGTGGAGTCTTTACCTACAGTTGTAATAAATGCTTTTATGTTTATAAGTGCCCTAATGGCTGTGAGGATGACAGCTGAGAGGATACTCTAAGGTGTTTACCAAGCTCTGGGGACCCTGTCCTTAGAGAGCTGCTGCTCTGTACAGCAGTGTGTGCTCCACTGCCTCTTCTGCACACACAACAGTCAGGTCTAAAACTTTTAGGAAGCCTTAGACCTTAAAGGAAACTATAGAAATTGTACTGAAAACCTGCTGACCCCACATTAACAATCGTATTTGCCCTGTGTAAAACATCAAGCAGGGCATTTTAATATGTTGAAACCAAAACGAGCTATAGTATGGCAGTCAGGAAAATGTTAACATATGCTGAAATATAAGTTTTATTTGGTAGAAGACAGTCCAATATTTGCAATTGTCATGTTCTGGCATGGAAAGGTACATATTTTTCATAAGGGAAATAATTAGATATCCCAAAATAAACAGCAAGCTGATTAAAAAAGTGGTGAGAGATGGAAACAAACAACAAAAATCAACCACTATATGCACAAGATGTAAGCAAATAATAAAATCTACATTATCGCCTAAAAAATCCATCTATAAATGTTTGCATTTGGGGGAGGTTAATTCCCACCTTACCTAAGCATCTCTTGAAAGTCATGCTGTAACTCTTGATGCTTAGCACAGGGAAAAATACCGTATTTTTTATTATTTTTTTGTTTAGATGAGATCTGTGTAATCGCATCTTGGAAAATCCACTTTTCTTTCTAAAATTCCTGAAACCTGGAGAAAAGTCTTATATTACTAGTGTGGGGAAAAACACATCCCTTCTATTACTTACACTATTTCTATAAGTATAATATCCATCAGTACCTAGGAGTGCCACCTTCATTTTTTGGCACTTTCTAAGAAGATGTGGGAAATCCTCTTTGACCCTAAAGCCTATTCAAAAATGTATGTCATGGTAAAAGAGCAGGAGAAGATATTTAAATTCTCATAAACTACATGTCATATGTTCCAGCTGAAGTACCACTATAGGGCATAGGTCACTAAAAAGAGACACTACTCCCTCTTTTCCAAAGCTTTGCATCACCAATTTCATGATACTTTGGCTTGGTATATATGATTCCTTTACAGTAAAACAAACTCTAGCCTGTAATATTTCACAGAATCATTTAGGTTGGAGGAGACTTCTAAGATCTGTTGAGCCTAACTGTTAACTCAGCACTGCCAAGTCCATCACTAAATCATGTCCCTGAGTGTCACATCCTGACACCTCTTGAACACACTATTGAAGTGTCTCAACCACTTCCCCAGACAACCTGTTCCAATGCTTGACAACCCTTCCAGGGTAGAAGTTTTTCCTATTTTCCAATCTAAAGTTCATCTAGTGCAGCTTGAGGCCATTTCCTCTTGTTCTGTCCCTTGATATGTGGGAGAAGAGACAACCTCTACCTCACTACAACCTCCTTTCAGGTTGTTGTAGAGGGTGTTAAGTTTCCCCTGAGCCTCCTTTTCTCCAGGCTAAACCCCCCAAATCCCTCAGCTGCTCCCCATCAGACCTGTGCTCCAGACCCTGCCCCAGCTCCGCTGCTTTCCATGGGACTCGCCCCAGCCCCTCAATGCCTTTCTTGTAGAGAGGGGCCCAAAAATGAACACAGGATTTGATGTGCAGCCTCAAGAGTGCTGAGAACAAAGAGATGGTCCCTGCCCTGGTCCAGCTGGCCACACTGTTTCAGGCCAGGATGCCACTGGCCTTCTTGGCCCCCTGGGCAGCCTTCCAGCTCAGAATCAGTCAGCTGTTGACCAGCATCCCCAGGCCATTTTCCATTGGGCAGCTTTTCAGCCACTATTCCCCAAGCCTGGAATATTTCAGGGGCTGTGATCCAAGTGCAGGTCCAAGTATTGAACCTCACACAATAGGCCTTGGCCCATCACTCCAGCCTGTGCAGGTCCCTCTTTAGAGCCTTCCTGCCCTCCTGTAGATCAACACTCCTGCCCAGTCTGGGGTTGTCTGCAAACTGACTGAGGGTGCTCTCAATCCCATTGTCCAGATCATTGGTAAAGATGTTAAACAGGACTGGCCACTGGCCTCAGACGGATGTAACTCCATTCCCCACCCACCTCTGGGACCTGCCATCCAGCTGTTTTCTTACCCAGTGAACAGAGCACACAACCAAGCCGTGAACAGACAGTTTCTCCAGGAGAATGCTGTGGGAGACACTTTTAAATGCTTTACTGAAGTCTAGTTAGGCAACACCCAATGAGCCTTTTCCTCATTCACCAAGTGTCACTGTATTATAGAAGAAGACCTGGTTAGTCAAGAGGGACCTGACTTTCATAAACTTTCGTAAGTTTCACACTGAATGCTTTGAAAACTTAAGCATAAATATCCAAGTAAGGGAATAATAAAGAGATTTAACATCAATATACATAAAGGAAAATATTATGAGATAGCATACTTCAAAAACGACTGTACAGCACCTTGTAAAAGTTACATGACAGCATGCCTTTAAAAGAAAGGTAAAACTGAAGCCCCTTGTTGTCCATGAAACACAGCATATGTTTTAAATCAGTTGCTAAGTATTAATCAAATTTTACATGACCTTGTACATAAGGTAGGATAAATATGCCTATTCCTGGACAGAAAAAACTACTAAGCAGCTTTACAATAAATTTGGAACCAATGAAGCATCATGGTTCATTATTATGTTAGTGCATGTTACCAGAATTTCTCTGTTACAGCATAGATATCTTGACCTATTTGCTTTTTTTTTTTGCTATAAATTTTCATTAAAAAACTGTAAACATATGCTGTAGAATAAAAATATGGTGACAATTTTTAAGACCCCTTCCATCTTCTCATTTGAAATTTTAAATGAGCATATTTGAATGCTTCAACATCTCAGCTGTGTTCAATTTTTTAAAATATATTTTCCTATTTTCCAAAGCACCAGTAATAAAACATTAATATAAAAACATACATGAATATGAATATGAAAACATCCTCTTTCTTTAAATATTACTATTTGCATTGTTAGTGCCTAAGGTGCACTGTCATGACAGGCTCTCTACAAAGAGTTTGTCCTCATCCTCAGATACCTTTCAGTCTGAGCATTACCAATTTAGGCCTACACAAAAGAAATCTAACTTGCACTGAATTTCAATTAAGCTGTTTTGTGAACCCAGCTGACAATAAAAACAAACAAACAAACAAACTCTCTGCCATACTGTTGCACTAATGCTTGCAACCCAGTTAAATTACTGGGAGGAAGGAACAGCTATCTTTTTTGTTTCTTGTCTTCATATTTTCTTTTACCATTGATGAAAGCTAAACAGAAGCTCACTGAATACAAAACCTGAATATCGTACTCCTTCTGCATGAAAAAAAAGGGAATCTCTCATTTCCTAAGTGCTATTAATTATCAAATATTATCAGATACACCAGTAACTTTTAAAGCACTTAGACTGGAGGCACTGTCTGTGAATCCTGCTACTAAACCTCTTTTGAAGGCCTTGGGTGTTTGCAAAGATACCAGGCCTTGGCCCTATAAACACTTATCCACATGAATAACCTCAGTTACATGAGAGAACCTGATAAACTTGGCAGCATCATTTAAAACTCTCAGAACTGGCTCCAAGCCAACACATGAAAGCCAAGCAGATATTCATATGTTAATAGTAATGATCCTCACTGTTTTTCAAAGACGTCAATGAAAAGATGAACATATTTACCTAATCTATAAATAGATGCACGCAACAGACACTGTCTTTTGTTTTAATTAAAACTGTCTTTTCCACCATCATCCATCATGCTACAAGCAAGCTCCGGGGATTCCTGGGGATGCTCCTGCATGGGTGGGAGGAGGAGTGATCCTGGTCTCCTTCCAGCTCGGAGCACAACACTGTTTGCCCTCAGCCCTTCCTCTCTCACACTGTCAAGTGGAGTGAAGGAGGCACTCACAGCACCATCCTCACTTCTTCACCTCCTGTTCTGCTTTCCACTACCTCCTTTCACTGCCTCACTGTCTCTGGAAAGAGATACATCTACATAGAAAATGCTATAGCAAATAAAGATATCTGTGCTACGTCTATAAGACTTCTATGTATGGCAAACCATTGCAGCATAGAGATGATAAAACCAACAAGAACGACTAATTGCAGGTGTCCTTAAAGATTTTAAATAACAGTATAATGGCAGCTATTTCAATGCATGGAGAAAAAAATTCATAGCAGATTAAATGAGGAAAATTGTACCTTTTTGAGGTCAGGAAACAAAATTTAAAAGAAACTTTGTAGTTTTGCAGAACTTAAGTGTCCACTAATTTTCATGTCTATCATTAACAGAGATGCATTTCATTTCCCATTAGCCATACAAATAAAAATAAAACTTGTAAAATAATATATTTGAATCATTTTTGAGAGCATAAACAGACCCCCTGAAACATAAAGAACTACTTCAGAAAGTCTTCTACAAGCTCTTTCAAGTCGGAATACAGAAAAAAAAAATATTCTCCAGAACCATATATTGCAAGTCACTTGCTCTGTTTTGTGATAGTAACAGGGAACCACCAAACATATCCCTGTCCTTGATAAATCAGAATCAAAGCTAAAGTGATTCTGTCAAATGGCTCACTCCAAGGCAGCAAAGTAAATAAATCAAGCTTAATTCAGTATACTAATTTACAGAGGAACGTTAGGATGATGATTTTTTTATAACTTTATTTATATCTCCATCCAGCAAAAATGTTCTTCATCTGCTTAACTGTAGCCAACAAAAACGACTGAAGGCTTGAGTGAAGGCATTTAAGGACGTGAGCATGTGCTTTGTTGCATGAATGCCAGAGTACTTGGCAACCTGTAGAATCATTCTTTCACATGTAAGAACAACAACAAAATTCCTTGTTCTACTCAATAGTTACAGCTAAAAATCAAAAAGAGTTAAATAGGAATTATTAACCAAGGCAGGCTGGCTAAATTCAGACTGCTACAGTGTTATCTTTTGTTTCAGGACTGCCGCAATTCATCACCTCTTTCTAGATTGCTTATTGTGAAACACAATGAATATTAATCAACCTTCTTCAAGAATATTGATCAAGTACAGATTTCTCTGAATGGCTATTACATAGTTAAGCACAGATTCATATTTTTCATTTGTGAACCAGACCAAAAAAACCTATTCATTAGAAGTATTTTGAATATTTTGTGTAATACTCAAATACATCTTCACTCTTATTCTATAAGACTTTCACGTAGTTAAATTTTGTTCCTTACTTTTGTATAAAATATTCTTTTAAAAAAATATTTCTTTTTGGTTACCATGAATTAGCATTCTTTAAGTCATTAAAATGGTTGTCACGGTTAAGATTCCTCTTTGGAAATAGATCATACTGGGGATGTCAAGACTCTGACAGTACTAAGCAATATATGGAGACAACACAAAAAACGTCAAGAGTTTATGATAAAGGTAAATTTACTTATTTTTGGCTAATGCAAATACAGTTTGGCTAACGCAAAATCTTCTTTAGAACCTAAACAAAAAGAAACACATGGAGAATCAACCTTGCAGATTTTTTAGCTCCTGGAGCCATTCCATGGGGGTGTAAATTTCACTTCCAGCAAGAGGCCATGGGGTGTTAAACCCAGGTCTCTCCCCCAGGCTCCTGCCTGCTCCCTCCCCAGGCTGGGTGTACTCCTTTCCTGCCACACTGCAGGGGAACTCAGGCTGCTCATCCTCCTCCTGGATGTTGTTTGTATTTTGGACGAGTTTTACAGGAGTGGCTAAGGAACTTGTGTAGTGAGGATGGCTGGAAAGCAATGAAAAATGGGCTGGAGGAATAAAGGGCAACTGAGCAGACCCCAACGGGAGAATTGGATGTTCCCTGCACACTGGGAAGGAGGTGCCAAGGAGCTGCTCTGTGCTCAGGGCTCAATAGCTTTTATTAAGGCAATAATAAAGTAAGCCTTGTTTGTCTATGCAGCTGGGGAGGTCTCCTCAAGTCTCCATCTTCCAGCTCCTAATCTAACATCTCTTCCCTTCAGTAAAGGAACGGCCGTCAGCTACCCTTATTAATACAAATAACAGCTTAGAGTTAAGTAGTGAACAGAATTTATGTCAGTAAATTCTTATGCATAAGGCAGCACTCAATTATAATAACTGCATCTGGACTCTAGTTATGACATTGCAATTACTGAAACTTAAATAAGAGGTGAAAGTGCCATTTGAAAAAAAAAATGTAATACATGTTTACAGAAGAAAATGTAAAATTTAACACCTTCTTTGTATTTTTACTATTAAGACACTATTTGCTATTAAGACAGCATTGACTATTGACTAGTTCTTAAATTCTACAGACCAGTTTAGAACTCCAAATTTAAATTTGGATATGAAATGTATAATGCAATAAATGCAGACTCATTATATAGTGGCGTACACATCTCCAAAATTTCTTAGGTCTTTGTAGGTTCTAGTAAATGGTGCTACTTTAAAAACGGTCAGAAACAAAAAAAAGCTGATGCAATTTTGCTAGCAACGTATTAATTGCAAATATCATAGTTCAGTTGTACAGAATTTACAGCTGCCAAAATCTGTTGTCTTTGTAGTGCCATTACTCCAATGTTGCAGGTCAAATCCAACAAACAGATGTTCAATATCTGAGGATTCTACTAAATAATGCAATACTACACAAACAATGGGATACGTACTGAACCAGCCTCAGAGGAAAGCCGAACATGGGAAAACAATTACTTTTAATCTTGTTATGGATTAAAGGGCTCTATTATATAATGCATTTCTTACAAAACCTGGCAAAATAGTGCTATGTAATGTGTAAATCTCCTCTTCATATTTTCAAGGTTTTTTCTTTTCCCTTTCTTTTCTTCTTGAGCCAAAGTGTCATTTCAGCTCTTTTAAAACTATTTGCAAAACTGGGTCAAATTCCTAAACCAAATTCCGCTTGTGAAAATTTGTCTGTCAGGTTTACAGACCATCTGAAGGAGCAGAAACCTCCTTTAACCCAGAAGGGCAGGATGGGGAGGCTGGAACGTGCATGTCCACAGTTGATGTTCTTGTTTTAACAGGAGCAATGGCAGCTCTAGAAAAAAAAAAAAAACTTCAGGCTGAGCACTTAAAGAAGCCCACATGGCAATACTTTGCTGAAATTTTATTTAACTTGTTGAGAGAGGGGTTTACAGGATTAAATGAATGGTAAAACACTTAGTAATTATTACTCATTTTCATTTTTTACTAGGAAGTTATTTTCTTCCATAAAAGTAAAGGTGCATCTTCACTCAATTCACTTTCTTTTACTGGTCCTTCATGCATCTACCACTATACACATAAATTGCCTTCTCTTCACTTATTCTGGTTTCGTATCACTGGGCTTTTCACCGTTTTTTTAAAAGCAACATGTAAAAATAACCCAAAAAAACCTGAAAAACAAACCAAACCCCTTCCATATTACCAGGTAATCCCTGGCAAAGAGAGGGAAACAATAATTAGATCATGTCAGCATGTAAGCCCCAATTTTTACACTGTGCAGTGTAAAAACTATTAAACTTTTCTGACTGCACTTCAGAATAGGTTTTATCTCGTCCTTGGAACCAGCTCCAGGCTGCTGGGAGGCTCAGCCTGGGGCTCTGATCCACACATGGCTGACAGGGATCTGAGGGGAAGGGAGCTGCCAAGGCCGCACTGTTCTGTTCCACAGGGCCACCTGTTCCACGTCACACAAAAGCCACCCAGGAAACTGAACCCACACGTGGGAAGTGGGAACAACCAAGGGATGTCCTTTAAGACTGCACGACTGCATCAAACCAAAGTGCTCAGGCAGACAGGGCCCACTGCAACTCACGGAACTGAGAACTTTCTCTGACATCCAGCTTTTAATTGCCATTCAACCCAGAGCAACATCCACTCTGACCCAGCTGAACGGCGTTTAAAGTGGCAAGGCTTTGGTAGTGGGGGGGCTGCAGGGGTGGCTTCTCTGATCAGCTGCCAGAAGCTTCGCCTTTGTCTGAGAGAGCCAAAGCCAGCTGGCTACAGGACAGACGGACAGACCCACTGCTGGCCAAGGCCGAGCCAACCGCTGACAGCAGCAGCTCCTACGGGATAACAAATGTAAGAAAAGGAAAAAATGTGCTGTGCAACAACAGCCAAAGAGAGGAATGAAAAGGTGAGAGGAACAGCCCTGCAGGCAGCAAGGTCAGCAAAGAAGAAAGGGGGAGGTGCTCCAAGTGCTGGAGCAGGGATTTCCCTGCAGCCTGAGGGAAGAACATGGCGAGGCAGCTGTGCCCTGCAGGCCGTGGAGGTTCACAGTGGAGCAGAGATCCCACAGAAGGAGCCTGCACTGGAGCAGAGATCCCAGAGAATGAGCCCGCACTGGAGCAGGTGGGTGCCCCAGGGAGAGCGTGACTCTGTGGGAAGCCCACGCTGGAGCAGGCTCCTGGAAGGACCTGTGGACCCATGGAGAGAAAAGCTCACACCGGAGAAGTCTGTTCCTGCAGGAATGTACCCCATGGAACAGACCAACAGTGGATCAATTCGTGACGATGTGCAGCCCCATGGGAAGGACTCACATTGGAGAAGCTTGCTGAGGACTGTCTCTTGTGGGGACATACTGGAACAGGATAAGAGTTTGAGGAGGAAGGACCAGCAGAGACAAGGTGTGATGAACTGATCACACCTCCCATTCCCTGTCCCCTTGTGCCACTGGAAGGAAGAGAAATCAGGAATGAAGTTAAGCCCAGGAAGAAGAGAGGGGTGAGGGGAAGGTGTTTCCTAAGACTTGGTTTTATTCCTCAACATCCCACTCTGATTCACCTGGTAATAAATTCAATTAATTTCCCCAAGCTGAGTCTGTACTGCCCATGACAGTAATTGGTGAATGATCTCTCCCTGTCCTTATTTCTCAAGCCATGTGCCTTTGATTTTATTTTCTCTTCCCTGTCCAGCTCAGGAGGGGAGTGACAGAACAGCTTTGGTATCAAGCCAAGGCGAACCCACCCACCCAGCACAAACACAGATGAGTTTGGGTTTTTTTGTTGGGTTTTTCCAGTTGCTCTTCAGAGTGCTCTGTTCTTTGTTTTTATTAATTTTGGATAAATTATTTCTGAGGTAAAAGTACATTAATTCTCTGTGGGATCTCATGTACAGAGAACATGATACTACCTCAAAAATATACCATTTCACTTTTTTTGGTATACAATAGTGGTTTAAACTCTACTTCATGGAGCAATATAAACACTCTCTTTTTCGGAAACTGGAAAAGAAATATTGTGAAATTACTACTTGGGGAAACATACTAATTTCCTGTGTTCTATGTGCAGTTTGTTTCCTCTAGTGATACAGAAATGTGGATTCTGTTTACCTTGAAAATATTCAAAATTGTGTATAAATGTTGTGAATACATTAACCTCACATTTATTAACCTCACTAACGCACAACACTGATTTCTGCAGTGCAGAGGAAAATCAAACCAAAATAAAATTTGACAAACATCTATTTCTTTCCTATTATTTTTCTCCAGGTGGTGTCTGGAGAGACTCATTTGACGTGGGTCTATTGCTACAAGCAAGTGCCAAACAGTTTTACCTAAGGGGATGGGGAGAAGACATCAGCCTGAAAAATCAGCGGCCTTGCTCTTCTGGAAATACTCCTTCACCTCTGGCTAGTTCCTCCACACTTCTGCAACTGCCTTAAACCAATCCTTCCTCCTCCTGCTGCTTCCTGGGGCAATTACTGCATCTTGTGCTGGGATGAATACACCTGTGCCTAGCTGATTAAATGCACCAGAGATTAGTAAGAAGAGCAGTTTTTGCTACATGCCCAGAGGTGGGACAGAAGGGCCTGTGAAGGTGCTCCCCACCCAGATGTGCCTCATTTTGCTCTCCTTTGTCTGATGTAGCTAGCAACATTGCTTCTGGACTGCTTTTTCCTATCTGTCCTTTCCCATCTCACACATTAATGAAGAAAAATTATACCATTTTTATGCAACATGGGACTTGTTCCTATATTATAGCTTTAGTAATTTCTTCTTTTAAACTTCTTAATTTACTTTAATAAAGAATTTTATGTCCGTACTCTCACCGTGGCACCATATATACTAGGACACCCTTAATGCCCTTGATTTCTCCTGCTCTCTTTCTGTGGCATATCATAATTTCTGGGGCTCTTTTTTATTCTAATTAATTATAAGATGTTGAGAGTTATTAGCTTGGAACTTCTGGCACGTAAGCAGTGCGGGGTTGGTGCTCTGAAGTAGTTTTTGAACTGACTGTGCATTACATTTTTGCAGTCTATCTACACTCCCTGGCTGCACCAGTGCTAAAGGAAATAAAGCCAGGAAGAAAGCTCAAATGCTGTTTCTGAAGCTATTCCCACTGCCCCCCTGCCAGCACTCTCCCTGGCATAGCTATGGTTTGGGGGGGACTGAAGTGGTCCATGGATCTGCTGTATCCACCACTGCAGGCACGGCTGCTGCTCCAGATGGTTTCTGGCATCTTAATCCCACAATTTAAAATTATCTGGTGCCCCCTCCTAGCCTCACTCCTGTGCTTAAAGGCCATTCTGAAATGCTAAGTGCCTAACATAAGTGGTTTTTTTAACACTGGTTATGCAAATTAGATGATACTACCATGGCTGGGGGTTCATAATGTAGTTTTATTCTTGTGTCTGACAGATGTCACCATCATTGATGATCCTATTTCGCACTGGCTATACTGTAATTTTACATCCTCAGTAAAGCTTAACTGCATGTAAGTTGAAGTGTTTTTTCACAAAAATTTGGTATATGATGAGGCCATAAGGCTGAGGAACCACAAACAAAGTATTTAGGACATTAAACACAGGGTTTGCCACAAGTGCTCTACAAAGGCTCCTTTGCATTACTCTTAGCTAAACTTAGCCAAATCCTAGGGGTTTAATACTTAAAATTATGCTCATATTACACTTAACCATCACTTGACTTTCCTAGAATCCCTTTCTTTTGGAAGCTAGTACTCCTCCTATGCCAAGTGGATTGTTCTTGCCTTTCTTGACTTTTTAATAATGAAGTATCTGAGTATTGCATCTCTAAACATATGCCATGTGAAGTTTCTTTAGGTCTGAAATTAAAAAGAAAATAGAATTTTTCCTAGCTGCATTTGTGACTTGCATTAAAATGCCAGATTTTCTGGCATGGTTTTAGAGCTGAGAGGAGGGGATTTTTAAATAGTATCTGATAACTATAGGAACCAATGAGAAGTACAGCATCTTGTTATGGGAAGATAAGATATATTCAATGAGGTCTGAGCTTCACACATACCACTATTTCTGGTGATCCAGTGAATGTACTCAGATTCCACAAGCAAGAATGACCTGTTCAATCTTACATACCTATATGTTAGTAGCTACCACAACATCCTGCATAATATATGCTATGAAATAGCACTGATATATTCTATCCTTCTGGTACCAGGATGAATTTTTAAGCCAGTTTATGAACAATTAATTCCAGTCCCCATGTTGCCAGAAGGAAAGCCCACTGTCAAGGACACTTACAAGAGCAGAGAGGGCAATACTTTTGGCTACTGTTCAGATTCTGGGCAGATTCTCAGCACTAAATACACACTTTAGTTAAAATGGTAAAGCATCACAGGCTGGCTGGGGCAGCCACAGACTGATAGGAAAGCACAGCTGTCAGAAAATCTGCATGGAATAAGTACAAGATCTTAAGTGACAAATCAGAATGACATATTACTGAAAAGCTGCAAATTTAGCATCTGCATTTGAAGACAGGCGTGTGGGAGAGCTACTGCAAATGACGCTAGCAAGACCTCCTCTAGCATAAGTAGAGGCTTCTGGTCAGTATCCTCCAAAAGATGAACCCAGAGCACAACTGTAAAGGCATCCTTTAAAGCACATGAGGGGAACAGAAGTCTAATTAGAATAAAATATTTTAGCTTGCTTATTGTGATAAATATCAGAGAAGTTAGGATTTCTTTCTGTATACCACCAGGGAAGAGACATGAGTCAGAGGAAAAGTCATGTCAATTAAAGGGCACCGAGTCTGAGCTGTCCAGCAACTATTTTGGCCTTGAAAGCAGAAATGAGATTAGGAGGACAAGCCTAAAAGAAAACTATTTTAAGAGAGAGTAGGGACTGCATAGCAATAAGGCCCTGTCCTCTATTCCTAAGAATGGGTGCATATATTAAAAACTGAGGTATATCCTGAGTAACAAGTTATAAACAGTTGGAAATTAAAGTTTATGAATCGTTGTAAAATAAATCTTTAAAAATAAATAGAGAGATAACTTGTTTCAGGAATCACTCATCTGCTGAACAATTTTACTGTATTTGGGTAAAACTTAATGTGGCACCAGGAACATGTACCTATAAATTTTTATGGTAGTTAGTATTATGTTCCAACAGTGTCCTGTCTTACATGGAAATAACTAGACAGAAATAAAGAAATTAAATATATCTCATATGTGATTTATGTTAATTCATGCTAGAAATAGAAAATGGTATTTTTTTAAAAAAGGATTTAACAGGAAAACTTTAAAAAGAGGCTTGGAATAGCTGCCTTCTTACTCAGCTTTACTGTGCAAATACCCATCATTCAGAAGACATCTTTCTATAAATTTCTTCTGGCAACTCCTGTCTAGTCTGGGGATGGCTACTGGAGGACAATTTATAGGTCAGTGCATTTTTCAGAAGCAGACATCATGATCTATGAGCAATACTCACAATTCAATTAATTATTTCTGACTGATAAAGGTAATAATGATGATATACTCAATTTAGATTGTCATAAGGTGTTTCATTTGGTACCATGCGACCTTCTGATTATTAAGGAAGTAAAATGACACAAACTCTACATTAAAAATTAAAAATCCTTCAAATTAAAACTCGCTTATTAACATGAGGTCAAAAGTCCAAATTCAAACTAAGAGCCCACATATTTTAAATACTCTGAATACTGTGTAATATAAAATTATGTTCAATTCCTCATAAGTGATAGTTTAGTTTTCTATTTTATAAACTGAGATTTCAGTGATAGGGGAGTGATTTATGGTACAGAATTCTGAAAGGCTCACAGAGGTTTTTGAAGAAATTTAGTCTTCTGTAGCTAAAACCAACTTACAGAACCGCCATGATTTTGAACAAGTTAATTGTTTTGATACTCCCATGAAAACTGGGCTGTTTTCTTCTTAAGTGACATCTGCAGGTGGCCTGGCATCGCAGCAGCTTTGTGCACTTCCTACAGACAGACAATTTGTGAGAATTGGCTACTGCAAAATTAAGCCTGAGGTGGCTTTTTATAGCCTTCCTCAATCATTCGAGCAGACTAAAAAGACAATGAACTCCATTCTCTGTTCCTTCAAATCCCTTCTCCACTGTGATGTCTACGAAAAATTGAGAAGGAAGCAGTAGCTGATGGCTACTGTCAAAAGTGTTGCCAATATGGTTTTGTTATTATACCCCGTGCTCCCCAGCTGCCCCAACCCAATTTCTCTCTCTTGTAAGCTCCATGGCATGGGTTCTGAGCATGCACAACACAGAGGGAAATGGAAACCAGGCAGCTATGGTCAATCTTGTAATAGAAAGAAATCACAGTAATTCCTCCACCAGCATTAAAATCCCTGTTCCTATCCAAACCCGAACCACAATGTTTGCCTCCTCCCAGAGCACACATTATTTCCAATTCAGACAGAGCAAGGTGAAAGAATTTCTTCCACAATTTAATCACAAAAGCTTTCTAAGGGTATAGGCAGATGCACATTTTGTCTGTACAAAGACATTTTATGGAGGTATGTACGGAGTGGAAAATAAAAAATCTGCTCTAGAAGAAGTCCAGCTTGGCCTCTAAAAGCACTAACACCTTTAATTGAAATCTGCTGAACAAACATGATCTGCTAGAGTGCCGAAAGCAGTTCAGTTCTCCTAAAAATGGAAAGTATGGATGTGTCAAATGGAATTATTTCACCAAACCTTTGTTTCACCAGCCTTTTTTTGGCAGGGCAGTTTGTGGAGACGAGTGTACCAGACCAAGAAGCTTTGTAGTGTACTTCTGAAGAGTGTCTGTGTTACAGGGTGATGCCCCAAATGGGACCTGCATTGGAGACCCCTTTGCCTTCCCAGTCCTGATTCAGAGAGCAGCAGGCACACACCTGGCCACACTGATGGAGAGAAACAGGCAGGGGGAATGGTTCTTGGCTCTGCATGGACCTGTCTCAACAGCACGTTAGTGATGACAGTCCTGTTTCTGGGGCTTTTCAAAGGGCAATAAAAAAAAAAGATGCATAGCTATCTTATAAACTCAGATATAGCCAGACTGAGCTTCAATGTGTAAGGCTCAGAGTGAGCTCATTTATCTCAGGGAAAAAAATAAATCTGTTCATAAATATGCTTTTCTTATTCAGTTAGATGATACCTCTCCATTTTGCTATCCCCTTTCAGGTGTGCGTGAGTCTTAAAATGTGATAATCAGAAAGTACCATCTGCATAACAAAATCCCCAGAAACAACTGCAGAGCCTGAGCCCACTCGCTCGTGTTTCAGAGGAAGGATGCAGCTCGTATTAATGCTTTACGGAAGGGAACTCATCCATCTTCTCAGACAGGAGTCTGTCTTTTGCACTCTCATCGCACCACAAAACACCACATCTCACCATATCTTCACATCTCACAGTCTCTAATGTGTCTGTTCCTTTAGTGCGCCAGGAAGGTGAGAAATGCTATCACCCCATCCTGCTCCTGGGAATCCAAGTCAGGCAACACGTCTGCATCACCAAGCAGTGCAAGCCCTGGAGTAAACTCCCTCACATGGATCATCCACACTGCATGCTGTGAATTCGCTGCTGGTTTCTGGAGCCAACAGGTGAGGGAAGGCAAGTTCACTGCAAGGACCGCCTCTGACACCAAGGTGACAGGCTTGGTTTGGTCGCTGTTGAACAGTCTTCTGACACCATTCTGTCCCTAAGCTTATCCCTGCACGTAGCCCAGGACACACAACATCTACTACCAGCTTTGTGTCTGAAAAAGCTGTAATGCAGGGGAGGCTGCACTTCACACAAACAAAACTAAAAATAACCCCATAAACCTACAGAAAAAAACCAACAGCAGTAGTAATAACTAAGAGTAGGAGTCCACCACAGGTGGCTGAGAAGGAACCCAAAGCCAAACGACAAATACTGTAGTCCTAGGCAACCTGTTTGAGAGGGTATGGGCATCAGGCAGTGTGGCTAGGAACTGCTCTCCACCACTTGGAGAAATTTAACTCTACTGCAGCCAAAACCAGCAGTCCACCAAAGCGTGCTGTCCCCCTTCTTGCCACCTAGCCAGCTGGCCCCAGAGAGCAGTGGTGAGGGAACAGCCTCCCAGCCAAGCTCGCTTCTTTACCTGGGAGCTGATGTTAAACCAAGGCTTGACAGCAGCCAAGGAAGCAGGAATCTCTCCTTAGGGATGATGTATGCAACAGCAAAGCCGTGATCAAACCAAAGCCATGTCAGAGGCCACTGACCAACACCAAGGATTTCTCTATGTTTTCATTATTAACAGCTTTTCTGGATTAATATCCACCTTAGAGCAGCCTTCCCCAAGCCTGCCAGCTGCTGTGCAGGTCATGTGGTAACTACAGGGCTGCACAGGATGGGAAGGCAGTGCTCTGCTGGCCATTCCCCATGGCTTTCCAAGCACCTTTCCTGGGGGCACAGCCTGCACACCCTGCCCTGCCCACCTGGGACACCTGATGTGCTCCCTGCCAGCCAGGCACTGCCAGCTCACAATCTGCCTCTAGAAGGAGGTTGAATTTCATCAAAACCTGTCACAAAATCTAACTGCAGAGCTCAGTTATCTTAACTGGCAGGTATACAGCTAATTGTTCACCTGGGGTATGGAATCTCAGCAACAACGTGCAACATAAATACAGAATTTCTGTATAATGTAAGCAGCGTGTGCAGTAGGGTGTCACAATCACTGCTGGTGACTGGTGACAGCTAGAACGTCTCATCTGATAGAGATAAATAAATTCCACATTGCTGAAGGTAATTCATGGATTTATTTGTGTATCACAGCACATAAAATACAAGACCATTTAAGGATATCTTCTCCTCTATGTCTTTGTTTTCAAATAAAATTTAGCTTTCACTAAAAAAGAGGTGTGTACACCCAGAGAAAGTGAAGTCCCCATTTGCTCATGGGAACTGATAAAATAGTTCTTGTTTCATGCATGTATTCACCATAAAAGCTATGCACCACACACACCATGTAACAGTAAAAGTAAGCTAGAATTCCTGACATCAGCAAAACACAATCTCCTGCTGAAATCAGTTATTTCATATGCAAAACTCCCATAACTCTGTTATAAAACTTTTGAATTCCATAAACTAAATTCTACGGAATCCCCTAGAAGTATATACTATTTTGATACTGAGATCAATGATGGTTCTCTGCTATATTTTAACTATTTCTGGCCATCTAAAGGAAAGTGAATGTTGCTTGACAGTGTATTTTGTTTAATTTTATTCTTTGATAAAGACTGAGCAAAAACTGTGCCCCTCCATAGTGAAGCTATTTTAAAAATAAGCTTTAAATAGTAAAGAGGGTCTGTCTGCCTTCTAAGATAAGCAGAAAGACAATTTTTACTTTAAAACAAATTATGGACTTAAATAAATGGGTATCTAAATTTAATTACAAAATTTTTTTCCCTTTTCTCTGGGGGAAGTTGTGTGGGTTGTTTTTTTTTCTTTTTAATTAGAGTCTTAACAGATAATCCTCAAAGTAAGATCTAAAGTTTTTGGGTGCAAAAAACTGCTATTATTTGAACTTAGTCTTACTGTACTATTTTTACAGTATTTCTCCTCTATCCTGCAAGAACCTTTACACTATAAATTTCCAGTTAAAGAATAAATAAAGAAAAAAACCTTCCTTTTTAAGCTAAGAATATTGTGCCAATCTTGGTAATGAAAATACAACATAATTCTATAGTACACTGTCTCTAATTGAAAATTCAATTATCCTCATTCATCAAAACAAAGCATGAAGTTGAAAGCTTATTTGAGAGCATTTTGAGGGGTCAATAAAAGTAACAATAAAAGTGAGGATTGTAGAACCGCAGTTCCTGCCAAATAAGCAATAAATTCACTTATTTACATATTTCAGGTGGCACTGATACAGCCTGATACACTTTGGGCTACATTATAGATTTGCATTCCTGCATTCAGGTTTCATTATTAGATAAACCACAGCCTGGCTTTTACATATATATATATATATTTTGCTTTCGAGGAATGGTTTTCATACTCCATATCAGTGTGGGATTAAACACACCAAAATATATGTAAAAATCTTGACTCCAACAGTAATCTAAAGCCATCTACACAGCTACACAGCAAGCAGCTCCTGCCAAACTGAGATGTACTGCCCACAGTTTCCCCCATTACGAAACACAGACTCCCTCTGAGTTATGATTTCAGGAGCAGCACAGAGACAGTAGCCTGTCTTGCACATGTCAAGATACTGTCATTCAGGTGACTGGTGGCTTCTTGACTCCTTGACTTCCAGAAACTTTGAACCAGCTCCTGTGGTAATGCATGAAGGATGGAAAAACCTGTGTAGGTCTAAACCAGACAGGCAGGTGAGACTGTGCAGTGGGTCCTGGTGGAGTAGGTAAACCTCCAACAGAGTGCTCTTGAATTCCCTAAGAACAAATTAATGGAGCATTTTCTGTCTAGCAGTGAGTTAGACTAAGTAGGAAAGCACAAGGAAAGTAAAACTCTAGTGGTTCAACAGCCCTTAACTGTGCAAATAAAATGATAAAAAATAATGGCAAAAATAACATATGAAAGTTGACATAATGGTTGTATTTTCAATATTAACAGCTATGATTTTATAAAAAAATTTAGGTACATACATGCATACGTCTACTTATATTTATATATATGCTTGTATATATACATCAGTATGATCTGAAACCCATCAAAATAAACACAAATTAAAGCTAAAAGATTCATTTTAATATGAGGTATTTGAGATGGCTGGCAAGCCTTATTTACACATTTCCTGTATTTTTATATATTTAAAGAAACATCAAAGGTTTTTAACAAGAAAATTATATTCCCATAGCCATAAAGTATACTCTTGTGATTGCATTAGAGTGGCTGTGCAATACAACGTCTTTGCTTGCTGACAATGGCTTTTGCTGTGTTAATTAAATAAGTCTGTGATCTTTATTCATTAAAATTAATGCAATAATATCTATGTTGAAGGTTCACATTGGATTCAATCTGGCAAGCCAAATGAAACAGCTTTGCTGGAGTTACTCTAGCATTATTCTTGACGAAAGTGAGCTCTGACAGGAGATTCTGTGTGAAATCGGTTTACCCTTGCTTCACTTAATATTATTCCAAATCAGCAAACACGAGTATCTTCAGAGCAGACAAAAATGCCTTCTATGGAACAAAGCTATGGAAAGCACAAGTCTGCAGGCTGTGGCAGGCACGGAGCCCGCTGGCTGGGGCATTCCTGCTGGGATGGGGAAATGCCGCCGGCATCCCCGCGGAGCTCTGCGCTCCTGCTCCACAGCCGTCAGCTGGAATTAGCCCAAAGGATGGCACTCAGCACGGCTTGTCAGCTCCAGCGACAAGACCTGGAAAAAACAGCAAAGGTTTCATGTACGAAACCCGAGATCCCTCCACCTCTGGGATTATCTCCCAGAGAGACACAGGAGCTGCCCTGCTCCGGCTTTCCCTTGGGAAAGCTGCTCTGGGAAGGCAGGCGGTACCTGCGAGCATGCAGCAGGTGATGGCTCTGCGCTGACGGCCAAACACGCCGCATGCAATAACACAGCCTCGCTGCTAAGGTTTTAAAATTCCCAAATCTAATTCACTGCACACTGTGAGACCAACAGCAGCCTTTCCCACAACTCCCCAGGCGCTGGATTAAGGTTTGATGAATAAGAGCAAACACAGAGTCAAAGTTCAGCATCGAAACCAGAAAGCTCTATCACTATTCACATTTTTGTTCTGTTAACCAGGTGGGTTACACCTGAATGCTGGCAGAAAGGAAAGCCACAAGCTACCTTTGATTCGTGACCATCCGTATTTTATATACAATTAATTCAGGCAACAGGGAAAAATAAGACGATGAATAGTGAAATAATCTCAAATTAAAAAGACTGATTAGTATTTAGGAAACAGGCAGCTGACCAAGCCACCCCCAGTAGTATGACTCATGGTACTATTTTCATATTTGTATTATTTAGCATCTAAAGACCGTAGCTGAGAGTCCTGTTCGGCTAAGAACTTGCATAAAGTACTCTGAAAATAACTTCTCTGATTAACTTTCTACTGAGCAGAAAATGTTTTCATTAAAATTTTATGTCTAAAATGGCATCTTTTGAGTCGATCCTCCCGAACTCTAAGTGCTAAATAAATAAAAAATATTAAAAAATCCACCCTCCAACCAACATGGAACTTACCTCTTTTCTGGAGGCTGGAAGAACCGAAATACTTTCTATGATTTCCAAGGGCTGGCAAAAAATTGAATTTCCACTGAGGTAGGAAGAAGAAATTGACATTAACTTTTTCTCTAACCCTACTTCATAGATAATAAAATAGAAATATTAAGCAGAGAGTTTATATTATAAATAGATGAAACACTAAAAAAGACAAGAAGGCAGAATGCACTTATGTCTTTCAGTGTTTAGAGACAAGAAATTGAAGCACAGACAAATTTAGCAAAGTTTTACAGAGAAGCAATATTTGGAACTAGTGAAAGGGCCTGATTTCAAACACCAAAGAAATAAAAGACACACATTGCATTAGCCAGCTTGGAAATCTTGAAGCATTACATGATACTACAAATGGACAAAATCAAGAGAAAACAGCAATTAAGGAAGGTCCCCTGTAAGTGACCAGGCATAAGCAGAAGTAGAGTGTCTGTCCACTGAGCCATGAGACTGTCCTTTGATTGAATATACATTATTGTATATAATAAATATATTATACATTATTACATATATGAAGTACCGAAAAAGCAATAGGAAGGAGGATAAGTTAAACTAACTAAAGACTGAAACCTATCTGTATTTTGATTAACCTGACGATTTTTTAGAAGGAACTAGGTCAGGATGTACACTAACACTGTATAATCACTAAATATATTTTAAGTAATTGATTTTAACAATCTTTACAAGTTTTCCATCACAGCAACTGAAATTACTGGAGACCAGTGATGGTGTAACAACCTTTTAACAAACTAGACATTCCTTTCGGTGAATAAACAAAATATGGGGGTTGCATACCCTTTAATGATAGAAATTAATAAGACTGTTTATACTGTCAATAATACAGTAAAGCTTTGTTGGATTCTGTTAAAGTTTATAAGATTTTCTTTTTCTAATTGATGTTAACCTATTATACATAAGCAGTATGAGGGTTTTTTCCCCTAGAAAATAACAAAAATGAAGAAATTAGATGATAGAGCTGGAGATCCTCATTCCATTTCCATCACTGTGTTTTGGACCAGGACTTCAGTAATGAGGACTTGAACAGCAAAATTAGACTGTTCAGTCAACATTAACAAAATCTTTATTAAGCAGTACTACAATTTTTGGGTTGGTAAAATGAACAGAGGGTGAAGAACAATAGTCTGAAGAACAGACAGTCCATCTAGTCAGACAGCAGACCTGCAAGGGAAGCCAGTAACAAATCCTTTGGAAGAAGCATCCTTTAACACTTTGGAAATCACAGACACGTACATCCACTGATTACACCATAACTGGAGTACACAAGGTCACAGCCTTCTAACTGTCTATCACACAGCCTGATAATCTTCTTACCTAGGTACCTACTGCAATGCAACGTTCCAAAATTTTGTTTTTATTGCGCTGTTCTATTCTATTAGAGCTTTCTCTTCACTGTATCCTTGTCCATAAGAGACAAAGGACTTGAGTGAACTATGTAAAGGAGTGCTTTCCTTTACTCATTTTACATATTCCACAATTAAATTTTATTGGTCATCAGGAAAACAATATTTAAGATAACCCAAAGTATCTTTTCATAGCCTTCAATATTCCCTGCATCATCTGTTCTTCCATATTGTATCTTCCTCTTTTTTCTGAATAAAACAAAACCTTTACCTCTTTTTTCAGATGAGAATCTTTTCACGAGGAATACTTTTTTTTTTTTTTTGGCTGTCATTCTCTGGTCTTTTCTTCTTTCTTAATAGGTTTCTGGATAAGAAGTGACCAAAGGCAGACAGATTATTCATACTGAGTAGGAGAGTGAAGAGTTGCTAAGTGTTATACAAGAAATGCTACACAAAGTTTTACACTTCTTTGATACTATATATATAAAAAAAACTTTCTTCTACTATGAACTGAGCAAATACACAGTTGAGCTTTTCTACAACAATGGGCAAGAGATTTTTTATAGTATCTGTTGCTCTATCAGGAGAGATATACAGGAAACATTTAGATTGTATCTTCCAAAGTTTTGCCATGTAGATTTCTAAAATTACATTTGATACTATACAGCCCTTTGATAGTCCTTTCAAAGTATGTTTCTGCTTTGACATTCCAAAATACATTTGTGTTGTCTTCAAATATGCTGCATTTACAGATCATTCAAAAAATAAATAATCAACCTTAAAACACGGCTACTGTCTCACAGCTTGTTTGAATGATGCTTGTTTTCCTACATTTAGCATAAGAAATAACTACAGTATTTCCTCTTTATGGCTTGCTCTCAGTCTTCCTCTGGGCATGTATCTAAGTGCACAGGTAAAGGCATAGGTAGGCACAAGTATAAGTAAGTATCTCTATTTTTGCATGGGTACATGTGCATAACTCTCCTCTAGTGACCAGCTACAGAAATGATCCCTGAAAGTACACATTAAGCTATTAGAGAGCATCCAAAATAGGGCCACAAGGATGGTAAAGGATCTAGACGGGAAACCTTATGAGGAGGGGCTGAGGTCACTTGGTCTGCTGAGACTGGAGGAGACTGAGGGCAGACCTCACTGCAGTTACAGCTTCCTCGTGAGGGGAAGTGGAGGTGACAATAATGATCTCTTCACTCTCATGACCAGTGACAGGACTCAAGGAAATGGCCTAAAGTTGTGTCAGAAGAGGTTTAGGTTGGATATCAGGAAAAGGTTTTTCACTCAGAGGGTGGTTGGGCACTGGAACAGGCTCCCTGGGGAAGCTGTCATAGCACCAAGCCTGTCTGAGACCAAAAAGTGTCTGGACAATGCTCTCAGGCACATGGTGTGACTCTTGGGGTATCCTCTGCAGGGCCAGGAGTAGGACTCGATGATCCTGATGGGTCTTCTTTTGACTCAGCATAGTCTGTGATGGTATGATAACTAAATATATATGTATGTGCAGAGAGACAGTGCCAATCAGCCAGCCTGATTTAACTTTGGTGCAAGCACAGCACCTGCAGCTATGGGACCCCCAAAGAAATGTCTAGTGGGAAGTTCACAGGCCTTGTCTGTTTTGTAAGAGATGCTGAGCAAAATAAACTCTGTGTATACTGAACATGCAGATCTCATTGATTGATACACAAACACACACATCCCCATCACATCCACAACTTGTTGGAAAGGAAATGCCATGCATTTCCAGCTATGTTATTCTAAAATGAGCAAAAGAGTTTCTGGGGGGGAGGAAAAAAGTTTTTAAGGTGAAAGATGTATTATGCAGAAAGCATTAATGTCGAAGATGCAGAATGCCAAGGTGCTGTATGGTAACAGCTGTGTTCTGCTGCCATCCTGAAACTCTGTGCACTGAGAAGCAACCTGACAGACACAGGGCTGAAACTGCTGCCAGGGATCAGTGCCACACAAAAGCATCCTGGCCAAACACATTCCTGTGCAGACATTGTGGCTCTATCCCAAGGTTTCCATCATACCAACAGATCTTCTTGGTGTAGGAATTATCCCTGAGGCATATGATCTGAGCTCAGAGTCAAATCCAGTAAAGGTGCGCTGTCAAAGGGATGTAGGCAGGGAGAAATGTACATCCAGGTCTTTTACACCCTTCAGGCACAGCAATTCTCAGTCTGAGGCAACTGCTCTGGGAATTCAGACAGGTCACAGCTGATTGAGCCCACTCCTAACCACCAGCAGAAGCCTTTCCCTGCACATGACAATGGATGCACATTACTATGACTTCATCTCCCCACAAACAACCAAAGTCTAAACATTTGGTTGGGACTAAGAAATCGCTACTGACACTCCAAGCACACATTACTAAGTGAACTCAACAGGGGAAAATGAGACATTGAGGCTTTACACAGCAGTTGCACTACCTTGGTAAGTATCAGTTTTGCAAGAGCATTGTGAGATTTTTGTTGAAAATTCTAAGGTTTTTACTTTGTCAGAGGAAAGTCTGATTTCTGCAAATTATCAGTCTTTTCTAAAATTATTGGCCATTTCTTTTCAGTCTTTTCACCTAACAGAAAACATTCTCATATTCCTGATGTTCATTTATTATTTTATGGAGAAGTGCCTCGAGTTACCTCAACTGAGGGATCACCATCTCATTGCGTGACTGGAAACAGGCATGAAAACAAAAAGGTGATGGGCCTTGCACTGAAGATTTTAAGGATTCTCCAAAAAAAAAAAAAAAATAGAACAGTGGGAGTTGGAAACTGCAATAACTTTAAGCATCTGGGTATAACTAGTCAAGAACAGACAAGAGGAATGTAGACATATATTCCATCTCTGAAGATAGAGAAGATAGTTCACTGTTGTCTGTACATTTATAAGCTTTTCTGCTCCCCTTTTAACCCATTCTGCAGTCTCCATCTTCTTCCTCTTTCACAATGCTCTATTCACTGTGGACAGCATTGAAGGACCAGAGAACAGGAAACTTTCTGATACCACTACCCCTTGTCTGATTGTATAGATTTGTGTAGATGGTATTGGTCTTCTTTACACATGAATTAGGTTTCTGTATCTCTTTTCATAAGCTACACTGAGCATTTCCTAAATTCTCTCCAGAAGTAAAAAATAAAATGGAAACAATATCTACTGCATTGGCAAAAATCTAAACATTCTCATGTTCTCCCTTTCTGCTACTTCATTCCCAATTTAAAAATCTTTAGGAGTAAATTCTGTAGTTGATGCTACCACCATTGAAGGATTATTATGTCTGTGTGCAGTTCCCATAAACATGAAACTTTAAAGCACATAAAACAGTAAGACTGACACCCTTGGTTCATTTGTTCAGACCTAGTTATTGAGGCATAAATAGTGTGCTGTATAACACCATGGAATGACCTAGGAGTGCCTATAAAACATAGGTACAGTGAGACCTAGAAAAACAGAGTACTCAATGTTAAAACAGAGAACCAGCACTACCTGATTTCCCTGCCCTGGTCTTACAGAGCCCTGGCAAATGACACAGGATTTTCCCTTTCTGCAGGATGGAGTTCCATATGTGACTACCTCAGGGGAATATGCAAAGCTTGAATAATAACATTAAAAACCTACAAGTTTCCATCTTCATTATTCTCTCCCTCCTCCTCACCCCCAAAAGAGTTTTCACCTAAATGTAAATTAATTTTAAGCTGTCACAAATAGAAGCAGTTGCCACATTTAATCTGTTTTTCTTTTAGGAGTATGAAAACCATATGAAAGTGCATTAAAAAATGATATGTTAAATGATCTCTCCTGAGTCACTAAGTCACTGTGGTCCATCACTGCATATTTAATTACACTTTAAAATAAAAGCATACACTTGAATTGATAGAGCATAATGGCTGCTTTGGTGCTGCTGTAGACATTCACATAAAGACTTAAAGAAACACATGTATTACTGACCTGACAGGCCATGACTATAACCTAAAATAGCCATTATGGTCTCTACTGTGAATTCGTCTTATTTCATGGACCCCTGACACAACGGATGGAAACAGGATAGAGGTTTATAATAGAAATGCTGACACAACCTTACCTATGGCTGTGCAAATGGTGCCTCTATAATTAAACTTTACAACTTCAGCACCACTAGATAAGTTGCTAGTTTTTTAATCATATTAATCAGAGCTTCATGTTTCAACTGCCATATATTATCACGCAGCATGAACTATAAAAATAAAATGATTCTCAGCCGCTAAAGATCATAGCTGTTATGAAACACAGAAGTATATCCAAACATTTCTCTGTAAGTGCAAATACACTGAAGGAAAACCTCAGTTGATTACCCTTTTTTGTTTGTTTGTTTTTTTCCTAATACATGGGTTCAACATAATGGCCACAGAAAGTACTCTGAATACATTAAAAGTATATCACTGAATAGTAAAAAAGCTTCATTAGGATCTGTCCTGTATGTTTCAAATTTTCCTATCAGCAGTAAAACAAATCTACTGTCACCAGAGACAATGACAGTCAGAAGCCAGCTCTTGCAGAAGGCACTGAGATTATTCTTCATGCACTGCTGTTTTCTTTAAAAGCCAGCTCTCCAGCAATAGCGAGGAGTGGGTGGCCAAACTCTCACTGCTTTCAGTGGTCTGTGATTTGGAGTCTGGGAATGTTTTATGTAAATATTTCTCTTCACATTTTCTCTTCATTTGTCCGAGTGATTTACAGCTTCACTTCAGCAAGGAAAGTTTCCTCTCAAAAAAGCTACATTTGGTGCAAACTGAACAGATATTGCACTGGAGCTGAAACCCTCTATTTTTACCAAGCGGGCATTGCTAACTACAACAATAAAATTAATCTATAAATAAACTTGGTTGCTTACCATTCCCTATTTCCTGAATTTGCAAATCCTTGCATGCTGCATGCCACTTTACATGTATCATGTGATACATTCCCACACTGTCAGTGCCTACTCCGCTACAGCACCAGTTTTATAACACCTTCTGGAGACAATTGTGCTTTCCTTTAAGATGGGTGGCACAGGGATGTAGCCTGTGTGTCACAAGGGGTCCGGTAAGGAATCAATGGAAAGAGTATGCCTGTAATTATGTGTGGCGGAACAGAGTGTGCAGTGGGCATTTCTGAAAATTATAAGAGCTGTAGCAATGCATAGGAGTTGCCATAGTGTTATTCTGACCCCTGAAGGATGGAAACAGAGTTAACTTCACATCCCTTTTTTTTCCAATTTACTCTGTATACTCTATGAATGTCAAACTCTAAACTGCATTAGCAGGATTTTTTAGTGCTTGCCCAGACCTATCCTCCAGAAATATGAAAACAGTCATGAACTAATGCTGAACCAACTTTAAAATACTGATGTTTTCAGGGAAGCAGAAAAAAAAGGATTTTTCAGGCTGCTGTAGGATAAAATTACTGAGTTTGATAGTGCATTAAATCTAGTAGGTATGTGAAGATCATGTTTATCAAGAGATGTAAAACCTAGTCTGCCCTCACCTCTTCTTAACTGAAAAGCATTTTAGTGACATTTTGCTAGAATGAATTCAGAGTGAAGTGGGGGAGGACATAGGTCAGTCATGATAAGATCACTCATTTCAGCTGAGTTAAGATTTCATCAGGCTTACATTTTTCAGAAAATGCATCTGGTTAGAGGTATGGGCCCTCAGCAGTGCCTTTGCGAGCTTATCTGTCTTCAAGGAGTGCTCTTCCCCCTCCTCCCCCTGCAGAGATAGGAAAAGTGATTCAGGATTCTAAAAGGGGCATTTAGGCATATCCTGATACCGCTATCTTTGAGGACAATTTGCTGAAAAAGTCTGAGTTAAACCAATGGGACTCCTGTTACACCTTTGCTCTTCACCTACTCACTTCTAAGACGCTCGAAACGTGTTAATGGACCACCTTTTAGGTTCCTGTAAATGTAACAGGTGCATGAAGCTGTCGTATCTGACAATACTTTTTTCTCGCGTCAGTCACGCTGTATTGTAACATACCGAAGCAGCACCCTGCCAAAGCTGTCAGCAGCCACAGCTCACACCGAGAGACACAGAGCGCTGTCTGTGCCGCACACACCCGGGCAGGCTCCAGCTCTGCCTCCAGCACCGGCGAGAGGTCAGCACAACGCCGTGCTTCGAGCTAGGCGACGGCAAGGGGAGAGGAGGAGGAGGATCAATTTTAATTTGTGTTTTGTCCCTCCTCCGCTCAGCTGTTGCCATGCACCCGAGTCCCAGGTTGCGGTGTGACCTTGCCGGGGCTGCTCAATGGGACCATCGTGCAGCCTTGCAGGGGCTCTTCGGGAGCCTCTCCCCGGGTGTGGCTGAAGCAGCGCCTCGGCAGCCTCCTCTTCCTCCTCCTCCTCGGTGAACTCCCTGTCCCGGGGAAACTCCGCCAGCAGCGCGCTGATGCAAAAGGCAGCCTGCGAGAGGCAAACCCCTTGTCAGGAGCTGAGCAAGGATCTCCCCTCCTCTGCCCGGGTCTCCATCCCTCGCTGCCGGGAGTGCTACAAACTTAATCCAAGTGATCGATACGCTATAGGAGCAAATTATTCCACTATCGGCGACTGATGCCACTGATGTAATCAAGTTACATAATCGCCGTCTTTGCACAAATACATCCATCTTCCTACAGACAGATCTGCATATCTCCCTCCATCCATTATGCATGAACTCACCAGCAGTACATAAGGGTACATATTTTCGCACACACTATGTAACTTTAGCATTGCAGTGCATTGCACTGCACAACGTCATCACTATCGATTCCCTCAACCTTCCCCCATTCCCTCTTATGAGAACTGATTTTGCAGAGAGAGATTACCAATGTGCATTGCTCGGATCCCTTTAAATCTTTAAAGGCTGAAGTGCTTCCCTCACTCGCTTCTGTTCTTAAGATGATCTTTCCTTTTTCTCCCGTCTCGCTTCACACCACAAGTAACAGGAATGAATTCCCACACAGTCCCTCAGCCAGATGCATGTATGTATGAAATACCGAAGATAGCATCTCTGTTTGCACATCTTCCAACTCCCATACACGTGGTCCGAGGTTTCAGTAGGTAAGTTATTGGGTAAAAAAGATATTTTGTAAGAGCAGCTGGATGAGAGATTTCCAGGCTAGTGACATTTGTGGTATTTCTCTACTATGAAGCTGAGGGGATTTTGTCCTTACCGCCCCTCAGTTTATAATTTCCTTGCAGGATTTACAGGAACAGTTGTAATACCAAATTACCAGTGCCATTTAACCCCTTTAGCACCAGTGCACTGTACCACGATCAATAAGGATCACCACCTTAAAGTTTAACAACTTGAAAAGCAGGTTTTCTCTACCTCCATTGCAGCTATGAAATGCAGCAGAACGCTGCACAGAGTTGGAAACATCTATTTAACCAGAGGATGGGATCCGATCTCATATTAATTAGATTCCATCACAGAGAGCTTTTTTACTGTCACAAAGCCTTTCCAGTCAAATATATTACAACCAGGAAAATAAAAAAATAAAAATTAAAAAAAGAGGGAAAATGAAAGACTCCTTGCTCTTATGGTACTCTCCCAAATCCAGAGGGTGCATGAATACAGAGGGAGGAGATTTTTTTTTTTTTTTTAATTTATCTCAAAAAGCACTCACCAGAAGACCTACTGCAGTTATTCCACTCAACTGCCAATAGCGGCTGGAGCCCCTCGCATCAGGGTAATGCAGCAATCCCGAAAGTGCCCATTTCAGTCACCCGCCACCAAGTTTAGCAATGCCGGGCTTTTGCCTGGATAAAATTATCTTACCCACAGGAGTCTCCCGAAATATTCCTCCGGTGCGATCAGTCAGCGAGGCGAGTGCCGGTCACCACACTGCGCACTCGGCCGGAGAAGCCCCGTGTTTACTCCTGGGGCTCAGCTGGCCGCGAGTGCCGCGGACGCGGCGCCCATCCATCCACCGCCGCCAGCTCCGCCGCGGGCGCAGGTAATTCCATACAGACTTCGGCGACCCCCACCCCCCCCCGAGTCGCCCCTTCCTTCCGAGTTCAGAAAGTGCCCGCGTCGCCGGCGGGAGGTACCATCCAGGTGCGGCGGGGNGAGGGGCTTCCTTTCCCGGTGCTGGGTGGCTGTGGGGAAAACGCTCCGGGGGGGAGCCGGGGAAGGGTGCTTGCCGGGTCCTAGCACCCGCACCGCAGCGCCAAAAAAAAAAAAAAAAAAAAAAAAAAAGGGGGGGGGGTTGGGGGGGGGAAATTCCCAAAATGGAAAAGAGGAAAAAAAAAAAAAAAAAGTTGCCCGCTTCCCCCCA
>VZRF01015762.1:622368-645375 GCA_013396875.1 Vireo altiloquus
GGGTCAGCCTGCTCCGCGGTACCTCTTGCGCTTTATTTTATTTTTCTTCCCCCTTCCCCTCCTGTTTCCCAAGCGAAGTGTTTTAGGAGAGATGATACATTATCTATTCTTGGATTTTTATAAGGCAAACTGTGGGCCTCGCTGTTGCCATGGGATCTTCTTTGTGCGAACTCTCTGAACTGTGTGGGAACAGTTTTATTTCCTTCCCTTCAGATTTTTGTCTTTATTTTTTTCCCTTCACTTCTGTAACTCTTCTGAAGATATGTATCAAAATGTAACTGCATTATTGCCAATTAAGATTAACAGCAGCTGCAAGGTGCATCTAATTAGGAATGTTAATTACTTCGTGAAATAAATAGTCATTTGCAGATGTTTATAATACTAAACAAATGTTCTATGAAACATAACTCAAATTCTGACACTCCCCTCAACAAATTTGTTCCCATTCCTGTACAAAGGTGCAGGGGAGTAGGAACCCCTTCGTCCATTGCATTTACAAAGGGAAGAGAGAGGCAGGGTTGACTGTGCATGGGTACAGGGTTGGATCAGAGGCATTTTGAACTCTCACAAGCCATTGTACGGGGTGGGAGTGTGGAGGAGCAGGAAATAGCTGAGCAATGTGAGATAAATGTGTACAGTTACATATCTGTTTATATCTTTGTAAATAATGCTCTCCAAAACCGAGACAAAGGGACTAGGTAACATTCGCTTACCTCTTAATCCTGGCTTCTTGTAGGGCTACAGAGAGGAATCCAAACTGCTAAAGTTACTAAACTCCCAATATATTACAAGGGAAGGGAGAAAAGAAAAAACTGCACGTGGGAGAATGTGATTTTATTACGAACATGATAAAGGTTTATCGATAGGCAGATAATATGCCATGCAGAGTCAGTGGGTTGCAGGAAGGGTGGGAGCTGTTGCAGAATTTGTGGAACTTGCTCACACCCCACCCCACCTTGCCTTATAACAGAATGGCATTCTTCACGTCAGATAAAAAAATAGATGAAACTAGAAATGAGTGCAGCAACCAGTAGTCAAAATCCAATGTTAAGACACAAAAATTAATGTGACTGGTTAAACCAGGCATTCAGATACTACTATGATGAGTGATCCATATGCGTGGGCAGGTAAAAGACACACGAAAAACTTTATGGGATTCTCTTTGTGGATCAGTACAGGGCATTTTAAGTCAGCTAAATGACTCATACCATATACTTTAGAGAGCAGGTTTGGGTGCTTGATTTAGAAGCCCATGCATCCTAGCCGTTTGACAGGGTGAGAGGGAAAGACAGAGGGGTTCCCGACTTTGCTTCTCACCATTATCCTTTGGGAGAGCTGCTTTCTCACCATGGAGGTGCGACAACAGACTCTCAGCACAGGCACCTCCATGACGGGACTTCCCAGAGTCTTCTTTGTGCCTTGACAGAGCGACAGATGCTTGAGGCTGCTCATACTCTGCAAAGGGCACAGAGTAGGAAGGAGGTACTTGGGACTAGCCCTAACCAGTTGCCTTCAGTTCCTGATGCTTTAAAGATTTCTCTTCCACTGATATCCAGGTCATTTAATGTCTCCATCCTTTTGTTCTTTCTCCATATAATGTGAATTAACACTGTTCTTATTCATAAGGGTGCAGTGAGGATATAAAGTCATTAATGTTTGTTAGGTGTTCTCACCAGTGTTCTTGGGACCTATATAAGTTCCCAGAGAGGCTGATTAAGTGTCTTGCAGAAGAAACGGAAAATGAAAAAGGGTGGAAGCCAAAAGGTGTGAACAAAATACAATGGAATTGCTAAAATGGCTGGAACCAGATTAATAACACAGAAGAGCTGTAGACCATTCACATGTGCAGAATACAAACCACCTGTGTTCTTGAGTTAAAATTATCCCAGGGTTAAGGAAACTAGATTGAGTTCATTTCTCAGTTACTGAATTTCTATGAATAGCAATGCAGTCGTATGAACACAACTATGAGAGATTTTAAATTTAATTTTTTTTCTCAGCCACGTAACTAATCTCTAATTGGCTTCATCCTTCCCTTAATAAGTGTGGCTTTTATAATATAGAAGGGGATCTCCTTTGTCCTCATCATGACTTGTGTTTTCAAGATATTTCACCAAAGAGAAAAACATAATCCTGTCTGTTTTGTAAACATTGGTTTAATTCCATGGCATACAGTGCATGCTGAAATGTTTAACATGAATGAGTAGTGTAGCTTGTACCTGAACAATGTGTGTGATCTTGAGGCCTTGTGTTCCTTGAGATGAGGAAGAGGCACAAACCACATCCTCACACATACTTCAGTGTCTTCAAAAGGATCATCACATTTAATGTGTATTAAGGAAAGCTAAACAGTCAACGTAAACTTTTGTTTCTAAAAGTAATACTTATTTAAAATGAAAGAGCTGACAGAATATATGGCTGTGAAGAATGGTAACATCATGCAGAATGCTCTTGTTCAGCAAATCCAATCTGCTGGAATGGGTACTACCCAAGAGCTGATACTATCCCTGAGCTGCCAGGAGTTCTACAAAACTCCATGGCCTCATGCTTACCCTGCCAGCAAATCTGTCCAGAGGCTCCAAAGGGTGACAGGTCTTGAATTCTTGCTACCTGCCTGTGGATTTTAGGTAGTAAATATTGTTTACATTTGTGTATTTATTTTCCACTTTTTAGCAAATGCAGTGGAAGAAACAGAGGAACACAAAACACCAGCACTTGCACATTCTCTTGCTGAGTGTGCATATACAATACAACTATGACATGATATGAATCTGACAGCATGGAAAACAAGCATAGATTTTTAGATTAAAAAAGTAATGAAATCAGAATTTCCAAAATATGCCTTCACTTCCCCACTAAAAACACCAAACAGAACTCCTGCTCATTTAGAAATCTACATCTAAACCCTTTTATCCTGTAAGCTGCATTCTCAATCTAAATACTAAACAGTTTCAGTAAAGCAAAAAGGTCAGCATTTTATCTAGCTTTTTTCTTTTCTCCTTTTCAAAACACAATTGCATTGATCTTATTAGAAACAGGTTCGCTTTTTGTCTACTTCTGGCAGAATATGTAGTCTTGAATGCTTCAGAGAGAGCAAAGTAAAACCTGAAATCTGATATATGAAATCTTCCTAGTTCTTGAGGTTTTTGTGTATATTTTATATTTTTAAGTTTTTGTATATTTAAAGTTATATATAATTACATTTTATTTGTTGAGTGCTTTGTATATTGTACTTTACATATTACATCCTTTTCATAAGTCGAGGCAAGAGTGTTCAAGAAAGAAGATATTTTAAAAAGAATAATCTCTCATTCCATTCTATGCAAAAATTTCAAAAGCAATTCCCTTTACAGAGGATCCTGACTCTAAAGAGTACATACCTAGTCAGGGAATAATACTCATCTTATAATGAAGAGATTTAATCACAAAAAGTCTTGTTTATAGTCTTAATTGCAATTATATTTTTCTTTTCCTGAACCACTGTTGGGTTTGCATGGCCACGTTTTGGTAGCAGGGGAAAGAGCTACAGGGGTGGCTTCTGTGAGAAGCTGCTGGAAGCTTCCTCCATGTCCAGGAGAGCCAATGCCTGCCAGCTCCAGGGTGGAACAGCTGCTGGCCAAGGCTGAGCCCATCAGGAAAGGTGGAAACACCTCTGTGATAACGTATTTCCGAAGGAAGAAAAAAAGTTACTGTGCAGTTGCAATCATAGCCAGAGAAGAGCAGAGTGAGAACGTGTGAGAGGGACAACTCTGCAGACACCAAGGTCTGGAGGGGAGCGATGGAGGGGCTTTGGTGGGTGGGTGGCCTCCAGCTGGCATCAACCCACCACAACCACATACACCTTCCATAAGTATGAGCATGCTGTGCTCATTGCTGAGCTGTGTTATCCCAAATGCTACAGTTGTACCGTGCTTTTCTTGTTGGTACCACTTTTGTGTGACTAATTTGGCATCCTTGTGCAGAGAGTGTCAGACAGCTCAGGCTATTTGGTGCTCTGCTCTGCTGTGGCCTCGCTGCTGAGACAAACCTTCTGTGTCAGGTACTCATCAGTTGTGGGTGGCCTGGGCAAAGCATTACAGCACCTATGGATGAAAAGTGATGTTGCATAAAAGCTAAATATCTCGTTACTACTTTAACACATGCATTTCATTGGTTTTTAATGTTTAAAGAAAACAGAATTTACATCTGCATATGTTTATTTATTTATATATATATTAGCTTTGTTGTCCTGCAACTTATTGCTTTAACCTAATACAGCAAAGGATAATGTCAAGGTAATTAAATGCTCATCTCTTGCCCATGTTTAATTTTGTAGAATGAATGGTTACTGGCTGTTCCCCTAGTCTCTCATTAGAGTATCTCAAATGAAGATAATACCCATCCATAAGCTGCTTAGAACATATACCTCATCTATTTAATTAAACAGTACTCTATCACAAGATGAGAAAACTGAAACCGTGGGGTGCATTCAGGCATTTTAAAAATTATGTATGTTTCAGTTCAGAGTAGGTTTTTTTTTCCCCTCAAGGAACTTACAGAAGGCAGCAATAAGGGATTCATTTCCTTTGGGGGTCAGTTTAGTTTTAGAGTATTCAGCAATATAAATCTCATCCAATTCCTGTAAAATCTATAGAAAGGCACCTATTGCTTCAGTAGTTGTTACAGCAGTCTTGCACTACTGTTGTCTAATCAAGGATCATAAACTGGAGATTTTAAATATGAGCATAATTTGGAAAAGAGTTGCATAAGGACGACTGGCCCAAGTTATCAGAGTAATCCCTCAGCCGGTGATGTGTCCCAGCAGTAGCCAGGGCTGGATGTCTGCAGGTGAAAAAGGCACGGCTGGTGACAACCAAAAGCAATTCTCCTGTAATGCCCCTCCCAGTTTCTGACAGCTGCCAGCACAGGGATTTTCACTTTTCATCATGAGAAAACGCCAGTCACAAATGTGAAAAGCATTAGAAATTAAGAGACAAATTGATCTGAAAAAAACTCCAAACAACCCAACACCCAAACCCTAAAGGAAAAACCAAGACTACAAGCAAAACTTTGATGAGTCATCCAGCCGCTTTGTGAAAAACTTTTAGTCTATTCATTTTTTCTTTTTTCTTTCTAAAAATTGCCAGAAGGTGGAAAATGTGCCAGGAGAGCAGCTCCCACGAGCTGCTGCTCCCTCCCTGCTGTGCTGCTCCTCTGCCCAGCACACTCCCCAGCCCTTCCTTCCCAGCCCATTCCAGCCACTGAACCCTTCTGTTGCTGAAAGCTTTTCTCAGCAGGAAAGGAATATTTCCATGGCCTCCTGCCTGCCTGTGGGCAGGCCATGGCTGGCAGTGGCAGGGCCAGGTGTCAGGAACCTTCCCCAGCAGCCCCATCCAATCCATCCATGTGGATATTGCACACCATTTCATAAATATCGTTTTTGTGCACTCCTGGACGTCTGTCAGCCCCTGCCCATTCTCACTCTGAGATGTGGTATCAGTCCTGTTTGCATGAATGGGGTGCACATGGTGGTCATCACATTCATGGGTGCTTAATGCAAATGTTGTTCCTTTGACTGAGGATTCATCTGTTAAAGCCTTCACTCCCTCACCACTGAAATGACTTCTGCAGCCTTGGTGCAGCTTGACCAACCAAAATGTGGTCATGCAGGTCAGGGGAGCAATGAGACTGCTGCCAGGAGCAGTAAGGTGCTCACTGAGATGCAGCACTGAGATGAGCAAGTTCCCAAAGAAGTATGGCTTCTTTCATCCCGAAGTATATTAAGTACTAAACTTTCATATATCAAAGACCATGACTGACAAAAACAAAATCAAATCCAGAAATTGCCTATGTAGATGTAAGCCACTCTGACAGGAACAGACTAAAATTTAACTGGTCTAATATTCCTGAGTAAAAATATGCTTTGAAAAGTTACGAAGCAGCATAAGAGATTGCTGAAATCAAAGATGTGTGAATTATCTACCTCACAGAGCTTGTGAATCAATTACATATAAAGCTATACATGTCAAAATTAATTAACCTAAGAAATGTTTATTATTCAGTGTTGTTGATTTTCTGTCTCCCCACTATACACACACACACACGTGTGCATAGTAAGGAACTTGATTTTGTGCTTACCAATGCATCAATTTAACAGCTGCAAGGGTTTGTCCCAGTTATTAATATAAGTTATTACAGTCATCTGCAGTCAATATGTTTTGTAGCTTCATTTTGCTATTTGGATGCCATGGGGAGATCTAGACTTCTACATGTAGATCTGGGCTGCACACATGGGAATAACTTGAGGGCAGGAAGGGAAAACGTGCAATGGAAAGAGGGAGGGAGAAAATCAACATCCTTATTACATATATGACAGGTCTTGGTTGAAAAACCTGGGTGAGAAAAATGTGTAAATACAGCTGTACTATGGATCACCTATCTAAGATGGGGACAGTGACGGTAAAGGAGATTAGAAAGATTATGAAGGCAAACAAAAAAATAAAAAATTAAAGATGATAATGAGACAAAACTTCAGCTGCTGTTTGTGGATTGAGTGTCTTGGTGGAACTAAAGTTTAGGACATAATAAAGAGTTGCTCTTTGGAACAACTAAGCAAAGAAATCACAAGAAGAGAAGCAGCTCTTTAAACAGTGCACAAGACCCACATCAAGAGCCAATTATTCAAGTACCACTATACAATAATCACTGTGAAGTATGCAATTCCTGAAACAAATCTCCCCGGATCTCCCCAAATAGATAACAAAACTTCAGCTGCTGTTTGTGGATTGAGTGTCTTGGTGGAACTAAAGTTTAGGACATAATAAAGAGTTGCTCTTTGGAACAACTAAGCAAAGAAGTCACAAGAGAAGCAGCTCTTTAAACAGTGCACAAGATCCAGTTCAAGAGCCAATTATTTAAGTACCACTGTACAATAATAATCACTGTGAAGTATGGNAAAGGATTCTATTCAAAGACATCATGTTACAGGATTGGTGAAAGAACCCATCAGATCTGTAAAAAGGGCTAGCTTGATCCTGACAAATAGTAAAGGATCTTTCAGAGATGAAAAAAAACCCTTCTTTCCAACATGAAAATCACAGCCCAATAATTGGAAATTATATATAGTAAATTAAATGTAAAGCTATAGCAACTCAGCCTGACAAAAATGTTGAGAATCAACCCACTAAGAGCATATAGCATAGAGAAAAAATATTTTCAAACTCATTAGAAGATGAAACTTGCCATCATTGGTAACAGCAGATGATTCAGTAGGATGAGAATTAGCAGGAAAAAAACCCAGTCAATAGAGCCGTAACAAGTTGAAAAATAGTCAGTTTATAGATATTGTTCTAGTACATATGAGATGTTTTAGCATCTAAGGGTATTAAAAGGATTATTGCTACCATAGTTTAAAGTATTTTTGGTTTCACAAAAATCTTGTAGTACTCATAATGCAAACTATCAATATCACTATCAAAGTTTCACAAAAATGTTAGCTTAATGTTAAACGATTTCCAACAATCAAAACATCAAGAAAGATTGGGACAAGAAATGAAAATGAAACTGAAAAGAAACATTATTCCACAGTATCCATAGTGAAACGTTTTTCTGGAATATGACACATGATTGGGTCACCCTGTCTGAAAAAAAGTCTTAATTAGTAATTAGTATTGAGCAAAGCAACCAGCAAGGGAATAGTCAAATAGAACTTGTTTGCTTAGAAAAATGGAGGATGACTGAACAGAACAGGTCTATTTGGTTTGCAAAGATGGTATGAAGAGAAATATGTGAGATCTGTAAAGTTACAAGCAGTGTAAGGACCATGTTTCCAGTAAACAAGAATGAGGAGGCAGCCAGTGAAATTATGCTATGGCATTTTCAAAACAAATGCATAACAAATAAGTAAATTGTATAATTCATTCATTGCCTGAGGACAAGTTGAAGACCAAAGTATAATCAGTTATGAAAGATTAAGTACATTCTTGTTGGAGAGGCCTCTCTTTTGTATTAAACAATGATCTTGACTACAACTTCCCAGCCAGAAAATGCCTAAACTCTGTGCAGCCAAGGCAGAAGGACACACCAGAGAAAGACAGTCTGCTTCACTTGTTTCTTTCACCCTTTGCCTAGTTTTCTTGTACTAGTCAGACATGACACAGGGGGCTAGCTGGGTCTTTCTGCTGATTCTCCATGGACGTGTGGGTTTTTTTTGTATTTTATGGTGTATGGTACTTGAAAGTTTTGCATTTTTGAAAGAGTTAATGCACATTATGCATTAATGTTAATGCAACACAGAATCTGGAAACAAATGACAAGGAATGTCACTTCCCTGGGTTACTGTACAGAAATTTCATTTTCCATTGGTGTTTACTTCTGGTTAAAAAGGAATTAAAACACTGCTACCAGGTAAGAATTCCTGAATTTATTCAATGTTCATGTTACAGGTTTAAGTAAATAGACATTTGAATGCAATAGGAAGAAAGATAAGAGATCCTGAAAAAGCAGGAAATTTGGGCTCAATTTCACTTCTGTCTGTCAGGCACTGTTAATTAAGATATTTAGGCATATTAATTATACCACTCCATTTAAACTGGTATAAACCCTCCCACTTTTACATATTTTGTTTTGGGTTTTTTAAATAATTTATTCATGGCCTACAACCTGTAACCTTACTAGTAGAGCTTCTAGTATTTCTGGAAGGTTAAAAAAACTGTTCATAGGACGGAAACCTTCCTAACATCCTCATGTCAGATCTGGACATGAATAAAAAATGCATTTGTGAGTGATGGCAGCATGGCAGGGCCTCTGTGTTACAGGCAGCAAAAGGGTTAAAGGAGACAGGCTTTAATATGGCTGTGTGGGGGTTCTGTTGCTGTCTGAATCTTTCTTTGGGTCCATACAGGAACATGAGAGCCTTGGTAGGAGAGTATTGTACCCTCCTGAAATGCTGTGTGGCTACAGGACAACTTCACAGCACAAACAATTTTGAGGCCTCACACAGCTAAGTGAGGGTGCCAGCTTTTCCTGACGTAGATCTGTAAGCAATTCTGTGAAACTTTTGTTATCCATAGCGTGCAATTCAAATTGCCCAGGTCCAACGTTTTTATTCTTCCGGCTTTATTTTTTACGTTAAATATTCTCTTGAAATAAACAGCAAAAATAAATGCTACAATTTTAGCATGATTGTTACAGAAGGTCTGTGACAGCACAGAAAGCAAGCTGCAGACAATGAAAATGAAGGATCAGCAATTACTAAGATTTAAAAGAGCATTCCTGTATAACTTTTTTTTGGTAAGCATGCAAAAAACGTAACTTCCATTTCAATGTATAATTTTGCCTTGCTTGATTTTAAAATGCCATTTTTTTTGAAAGGCCAGGATTTTTTCTTCTAACAGGGGACAACAAGCTGCTCCTTATGAGATCAACAATGATGGTGTAGCATTTCCTGAAAGAAGAGGAACAAGTGTCAAAGCAAAGGAGAAAGTTTTGTTTTCAGTGAAGAGAGACAAATCAGAATAAGAAAAAAGAATGAAGGCAGAGGATAGTGGCGAGGTCTGAAATGAAGGCAATGTGACCTGAATGTTGATGAAGAGGCATTGACAAGATGAAAGATCTCTCTCTGTTGTGCTCTCGCTCTCTCATTTCCAGTGTGTAAAATCTGTCCTGTTGACACACTCCTGCACTCTTTTTGTATCAGAAAACTGGAGCAAACAGGATTCACAATCAGTGGTGGTGACACAACCCCTGTGAAATATAGTCACCAAGGGAAGGGCTCAGCACCTGCCTCCCATTCTCCCCCACTTTTTGACACCCTTCAGTCCATGTAACTGGACTTTATCAAGGTTTGAGAATGCTTCTCTGAGTGATTCAGGCTGATAACAAATAGAGTTCTATAGGAATTCACATCCACTTTCCAGGGCATACAGTATTGTTAAATATTCAGGTGTTTTACTTATATGTAATTTAAGCGTATTCATAATGTAACATAGTTCTGTTGGATGTCAGTAGTCACAGGAAATCCTGTTTTCCAAAACAAAACAAAACAACAAACAAGCAGACAGGTCATGTTTGAAAATTAAAGTTTGCCAAACTTTAGAAATAATTAAAATCTAATTATTTTAGATAATTATCTAATCTTTACTAGTAGATACAGTGAGGCCTGCTTAAGTTCTTGCTTCAGCACTTGCATAGGGGAAAATGTCCCTTTCCAGCCATCAAGCCATTGGTTTTGATGGCAATTCCTTTCAAAGAATCAGGGGCTTCAAATTTCCTTTCAAAGAATCAGCTGTTGCTGAGTGCTCAGAACAGTGTGTATACTCCCAGAAAATACTTTTTCACAGTGTAGAACAGCCTGCTGTGGCAGATATCAATATGTGTATGACATGGGCCTAAATGTGTTATCATATTGTGAAGTATGCAATATACAGACAACAGAACTCTGCATTCCAATTAAAAAAGATTTTTCTAAATTTTATGTTGTAGTACTGTCTTAATTGTCCTTCTGTATAATGACTTTTTAAAACTAATGCATAAAAAGCTTTTTAGTTTTTCCTCCTCTATAGTACAGCTGTTGGGAAATTGTTATTTCACTGGAATCAATCAAGAAAATCAAGGAAGCCAAGGTCCTTTTTCAAATCCTTCATTCTTTAGTAAAAGGCTTGTTCACTTTTGTGGCTAATTTGCCTAAAAAGAGTAAAATTAAATTATACATTTATCTGCATTATACATAGGAGTCATGAGGTTTAGTTAGTTAATACTTATGGAGCTTTTCATAAAGGTAAAGTACATTTTATTATCGCTGAATATTTAACAGCAAGTAGTATGCAGAACAGTTTCATTAGAATTTTTCAAAGGCACTTCTGGAAGGTTTCCCTGAAATTCAGTAAGTCTTGGATCCGCTCTGATTTACTGAGACACTTGAATCAAAGCAGAGTTGTTACCTTGATATATATCTGTGTGTATACTGTTATTTTATCACTTAAAAAAAAAAGGTTGTTTAAATTTGCCCATGTGCAGTTACAGAAAATAAATATGACTGCAGAGGATGGAAAATTGCTAGGAAATCACAAACAAAATTTTTGGCTGGTAGGAAGTTGCCTGGAAATCAGACTTCTGGGTGCTATAAAATGGCTGTAACCTTCCTTCCTGGGTTGCCATGTTAGAGCCTCGGAAAGCCAGGTTTGCTGCTGGTAGTGACCATGTGGTAACGTGGATTTGTGGAAGTGCATTGACTCTGGACTCCTCATCTTTTGAGGAATAAAATTCAAAATTAAGTATTCCACTGAGAAGTGCAAAATTGCTCTAGAAGATAACTGCCCAACCTCACTTTCATCTGCTTCCACACAAAGATCAGTGTGTCACAGTACTGTCACTGCTAGCACATCACAACCTGATCACACCCAGGCTCAGCAAAAGGCAAACATTGCCAAAGAAGCTGATAATGTTAATTCAACACCGATCTATTCGGATAATTAGGAAATGTCAATCATTTTTGTCAAGCATGTTATGAAGATGGGGAAAATGCAGCGAAAACCAAACCAAAATCGTAAATCAAACCAAGTTTCTTTGAGTGAATTCCTATTCACATTTTCTATTCTGAACAGAATACCTGACAGGTGGAAGGACAAATTCAAATATTAGTGTTCAAAAGCAGAATGTCTTTGAATTATTTGCTATTATGTTTTCTACATCAAGCTATTTTATGGAAAATTAAAGTTCCTACCAAGCTGAAAACACTTGCTAGCAATATCACATAAAAATAAAAAAGTGCATAAATCACATATGGAAAAATGTATATCTCTTTTATAACTGCATGTACTATTAGGGTTTGGTACTACAACCTGTTAATAAACAATGCATTTTCTCAGGAGATGGGGGTTTGGAATTCATGGGTCAATGAACACTCTCTAAATTTCCAGTAATTTTGCTATCTCTGGTCAGTACTTTTACACTTTATCACATACCTTTTCAAACTGTGTAGCAGGGGCATCTTCTTGCTGATACAGAGAGATACAACAGAGAGTGATGCAAAGTTAATTGGAGGATTATGGATTGAGAGGGTTTTTTCAGGTGATTTGTTTCCTCTCTCCTCTTTCATTTCCCTGCAGTTCTTCCTCACAATGAAGGCCTATCTCTCACATATTTATTTTGTGTGGTTTGACATTACATTAAAAAATCCCACTGAAATAAATGACCAATATTTAACTGTCAGGTTGTTCTGAATCTGTGGCTTATGTCTGACCACATATTTATGAATTTTTAAAATGGATATACTTACAGTAAAACCCCCAGACAAAGATTGGAAAAAGAGCAAAAAAACAGCTGAAAACCAAGCATCAAACCAAACCAAACTTCAACGCCTATACAAAACAAAAGTTGATTAGGGATATCAGCAGTGATGAAAACAGGTTCAGGTGTTTTCACTAGGGCATAGATATATATACACTCATATATAAATTAAATATAAGGCAGTCTCTTAAGAGAAAAGGTAAAACATTCTTAAGCTAGTCTTTGGTTTTAAATAGAGGTCTGACTATCATTAATGACTGTGAATACATTCATCATTGTCAGAGGATCACAAACTTAATACTTACATTGGATTTCAAAGATTTGTCAGAATCAATGCCAAGAAAACTTTGCAACCTAACAAATCAAAACAAATTTTCTGCCGCTGCAATTTGTGATGCTAACTCTGTTAATTAGGGCAGAACTAATCTACCATAACTTTAGGCTCTCATCATCATCATCATCAGAGTGTCATCATCATCCTGAGCTCTAGACTACCTTTATAGGCATGGGGGAGAAACAGACACAGTTTTGGGATGATTCAGCTCATTCTAGTGTAGACATTGTAAGTGAATCTCACCTTTGAAGGATCTATTTCAATCTCTCAACTAGGCAGGAAAGTGGATTAAAAGCTTGGAAATAGAAGGTATATGACAGATGCCTAAGTCTTTGTGAGGTTATTCCTGTCATTAATATGTAAACAGGATAAAATAATAAGCAGAAATGAATTTCTAAATTTAGAAAGTACAACATTGCACACACACAAAAAAAGATTTTTCAATAGCTACAACAGTGTTTGCAAGTAAAATTTTTGTAAAATTTATGGAGATTATTAAAAAGAGTTACCCTACTTTTGTGGCCCTGTATGCAATACAAGGATTCCAAGGGGTTGCTAAAAAATTCTGCTCACTTGCAGAAATAGCTTTTTACATGCCTAGGAACACAGAAAAAGAAAAATATATTTTTTGTTGATTTCTTGTAATGCTTTATAATAGCATAGTTATACAGACACTCAATGACTCTTTCAAAATAGGAACTCAGTACTAATATCCTGAAATCTCTAAACACCTGAAGAGCAATTAGGGAATTGTGACTAATAACCATCAGCTCTAAAAATAAACCTAAAGGCACTTTTTTGTAACCCACAAATAGATCCCTTCTTATACGTTCTGTTTACATCTGACATGATGATCAAAGCCTTATAGAAGGAACCTGTTTATTTCTTTAAAAAGGAGAATAAAGTAAAGATGATAATAAAGTTTCTAAGGAAACTCACTGTTGAAATATGCTCCAGCATCTACTGTGCTCTGTCAGTGAACATCAGTAAAACTCAGGTAAACAATGTCACTTTTTTTTTTTCCACTGATTACTGCATCTCCAAATGGAGGGAAATGACTGAAGTCTTTTCAAGAGCAAGCTGTTGGATACAGTTGCACTGGTTTCTTCTAGTTACCCATGGCCAAGGATGACAAAGCAGGTAATGGATGGTTTGCAATAGAAAGTAGGTATTAAATATTACATACTTCTTGGGTGATTATTCCTTGAGGATTTCAACTCATTTCCTTTAAATTTACACCTTAAGTTGTTTTAACTTTTATGAGTGATTTTAAATACTCATGTAACTATGTCAGAGAGGATAGAAAATAGACCCAGAACTGGAGAAAGACTTATGCATCTCTTATGCTTACTTCCCAGGACATAATCAAAAAATCAACAGCTATTACTTTTCCTCCTGGTTACGCCACTTTAGCTGGTTTATTTTAATCACTCATAACCAGCTTAAATTTCTTTCTTCTGAGTGTCAAGGTGCTGCTTTTTCAATTGCACAAGAGAACAAAATTGGAATGCTTCAACAATTAGAAATCAAGTCACTTTTTCTTTTCCCTCTTTTCCAGACTGAACTTTGGCTTGCACTCATAACATTATTTAGCTTCAAATACTGCCTGATGATACCATGCAATACTAAGGCTTATGAGAATCTACACATGTAAACAAGGAATGATACTGGAGATTATGCTTCCATAAGATGGCATCTAATGGCATCTATGGCTATTGTTTAATTGTGAAGAAAGTAGCAATCTTTCAAGCTGTTTTATTACTTGGAGATTATTAATTTTGATACTTGTACCTCTAATTTTTCCCTGCAGCCGTTTTTTCAGATGTTTTTAAATGTAATTATAAGAAAAAAGAACTGAGTTTTTAGGGGGAATGTCACCTTTGTCCATTAAAGCCAAAAGGAAAAAAAAAAACTTAATTAAAAATCTTTCTCCAGATTTTTCTCCTTGCCAAAAGGACGGCATGACATAGCATGAATAAATTCTTAACTAAGCTACAGTCTGCCAATAAAATTCCAATTTAATGGACACTGAAGCAAAAAGACATCAAAGCTAAGGTTGTAGCTCATTTGTTTTGTCAAGAAGTGGTTGAAAGTGCTTAAGATGTCTTTGAATTGTAATCAATGTCCTTTTCTCTTACAAATACACTTTTTTCTTGTGGTTACAACTATTTGGTCATTAATTGATTTTTTTAAAGCTTGGTTAATTATAATTTGCCTGTAAATGTAGCAAGTTTAGGCTGATATGGAAAAGGTCTTTGGTTAAACAGAAGAAAACAAGAAAAAATTACTTTTTGGAAAAGAGGTGTGCTTATCATCAAGAGAAGGAGTCTAGAAAAAGAAATTAAGGAACCATTTGAAATTTTTATAAGTCAGGCCTTCCTCTTTGCAGTTGGAACTCTGAAAAAGCACACACACACAAACACACACATACAGACACGCACANACAGTTGGAACTCTGAAAAAACACACACACACAAACACATACTCTCTTTATTAATCCAATCTGATTTTTCACCAATTAATGATAGAAAGGAAGTGTCCTTTCTGTCACTTAGGAGGAAGTCCACTTTTTTTTTGTTGTGGGAGAACCTGATAGACAATAACTGGTGAAACAGGGACTATGAGACAGAGGTATTGTGAATGTACAGGTCATCTGCTTGCAATGTCTATCAGTTATTTCTTAGATCACCTGGTCAAAAAGGAAAGGTGGACAAAAGTTAACAGGAATCATGTAGAATAAAGTACAAGGCCTATTTCAGAAAAGGATTTGTAAGGTCTTACTCCAACTTACTGAAAGCAGAAGTGATACGATAACTGAGACAAAGTGACAACAATTTTGCAATTTGGTTTTCTCCATTATTGTATTTAGAGAAGATATATTTGTGTCCATTTCCTTCTCAGTCTGCTGAACCTTCAAATTGCTAGGATATCTAAATTTCCAGCTGACTTTGGGAGTCCTGAGAATGCTGACACTTTCCTTTCATATCCTTAAGGACATATCGTATGATTTGCACCTCTCCTGCCCTGTTGTTTTTTCATAATTACTGTGTGCTGTTCAGAAGCTCCCATGTTCAGCTCTCTCTATTTGAAATGGAGCTGAAATTTGTTCAGAGACCTTATGGTTCACTGAATTTGCCTATAACTCCCTTGGGAATTTCTGAATACGAGGAGGGCTGAGGGATGACACCAGTATCCCTATGTGTACACCCAAAAGAATGAAAGAATTTGATGTCACCAATGTAGAACCAAGTATTCCCCATGTCAGGTAAGCCCTAAGAAGGCAATCTCTGATTACAAGAAGAGGATTCTGCCAAATCCTCATCATTCTTCAGCAAGCACAAGGTAACTCAGGACGTTCTTGGCCCAGTTAAGCAGTCATGCCTGCCCTAGATCAGTGGGAAGGCTGAAGCCAGAATGGGTCTTCTCATTCTTGCGATATTTAAAATAAACTACATTTTGAAAAGTGGTGTTGTAACATGTGTTAAAAGGCTGTATTTGAACTTCTGAGCAGAAAAGGTCTTTTTAGTACTTTTTTCCTCATTTTTCCCTTGGAATTGTTAGGTAAGAACACACAACAAAGAGGAGATATAAAAAATCCTTCAACTTTTCTGTGAAGCAGCGGGGTTGCCAAAAATTCATGCTCAATCCACCTCCAAATAATCCTCAGTAGAGCAATCTTATTATCACTGATCCCTGAGGACAAGGGAGCTGAGAGTAAGGCAGTTACACAGAAGCTTCCCCTCCCTCAAGGTGTCTTTAGAATTCTCTCACTCAGGAGAACTAGGTCTGTGTGACCAGAGGATGAAGACAAAATGCCTGGCTTCATTTGGCTCCGTGCTATGGATCTTCCTAGCCCTAGGACTTGTTCCTCAGCCATTTAAATTAACATAGCATTAAAATGTGACAGGATTATGTTCTATGGACTCATTAACACATTCCTCTGGTGCAATGGGAGACAAGGGATGCTTGAACATTCAACCACCCGAGGCATGTATTAATGTGACTGACACCCCCTGCAATGTCTCAATACATTGAAATAAGACTCCTACTGAATACAACTTTGCAATTTACATGCAATTTTTCAAATGTACCATGAAAGTATTTATCTTTTCATTCCACCAAGTAATTCTCAGGTTTGTGATGGGAGAAGAAGCAGTTTTCTCTATGAACCTATTAGATTGTAATATTTTCCTCATTCATGTGCTTTTCCCTTCTGTCATAATTTTCTTGCCTAGCTCCCATGAATTTAGCAAAGCAAACTGTGATGCTTCAGGATTCTCATTTTTTTCCCCAAGATGACTTTGCCTGGCTGCTGCACTCAAAGGCAGGCTGAAATGCTTTCAGTCTTGTTTATTGTTAGAAAGCCAAATGTAAAGCTGATCACTGTTCCCCATTCAGTTTGTTTTTTTTTAATTCAAGCAGCTCCACAGTTTTGTTTGTAAATACAAATAAAAGCAACTGACCACCTCTGAATCTCTGTTAAGCCTACAGGCAGTGGAGGATGCAAAAACTTGGAACCAAAAGATACCAGCTGTAACCAGCACTTACCTACAGATCATTAGGTGGCACTCTTCCCTCTGGCTTAGCACTGAAACCAGAGGAGCAGAAAATTAAGTCTGGTTTTGGAGCTGCCATTGTTTTAAAAATGCTAAGATACAAAACTTTGATTATTGGGTTGTGCAGTCATTAAAAATGTGCAACCATTTTGAAAAGAATAAGGTTGTTGGGCCTAGTAACTTGACCACATTCCAGTAGAAAGGTTCTCTATGTGTAGACATTATTCTGGTCTCAGCTCTTGTGAATGCTCCTACAGGTCATCATGTAACAAACGAACACATAACATAGGGAGTGTAAAAAAACATGGCTGTACCTTAAAGTGTAAGTACCAGTTGTTACATATGCCTGCTATGACATTCATGTTCAATTTCTATTGTTATAAACAAGCAAGAATGCCCTTCCACAAAAAAAAACCAAACCAAAAAAAAAACCCAAAAAACCAAAACAAACAAAAAAAACCAAAACAAAAACCAAAAAAACCCCACACAAACAAAAAAAAAACAAAAAAAGAGAGTTCCTTTCTAAAAACCCAAAGATATTTGGAAACCAAAAAGTTGAGTATATTTCAGGGGTCAGTTTAACACACTCGTGCATGTATTTTTCTCTACACACAAATGTATGTACAGGGCAAATCTGTGAGTCAAAATTTTCTTTCACTAGAGCATATTTGACAGCCTAAGGAATGCAAGAATCTATCTTCTCGTTGTCCTTAGGAGGTAAAACAGATTATCCCCATTTTGTAGAATGTTTAAGCATTTTATCAGTGGTCAATCAGATAGTTTGTAGCAAGGCCAGGAATGGAAGCAGATCCACATCTTCAGGTCTCTTCTTTCCTTATCTGTTATTACTTATGAGAAGAAAGCCTGCAGTGCCCTTGCCAAGATATTATTCAAGTAGAATTTGATATCAGTTGAACTTAAGTCTGTGTTTGAGACCTTAGGTATCTAATGAGCTGTTTTATCCAAGACTGAGAAGGAGAGAGGTCTCTTGCTGTCTTTTGAAGCAAATGCTAAAATTTACAAGTGCCTTGAGTTTAAAATTCAGTGGAAGCTGAGAAATTCTTATTTTCTTTGGATGAAATCTTGGACCTTTACCTGTGATTGCAAAAGTCAGGAGACCTTGACTCTTCTGGTAAATTCTCATCCTGTGTTTCTATGTGAAGAAAGTTTTTCAGTAAGTTTGTCCTCTTTTATCCTGCTTGCAACATAATCTGTTTGCATCTGGAAGACTGCATGGCAGACAACATCATACTTTAGTGTTCCTTTGGGTTCACTTCAGCCTTTTTAACTTTTTGGGGCTGTAAATTACACGGGAAGGTTCATGGGCTGAGAATTGTCACCTGATTGAAACAAAGTACCTGGAACTTCTCTTTTCAACACAGACAGAAAGTTACAAGTTAAGCTTCACAGAGGAAAATGGGATAGGACAGTAAAAATTAATTGGGCCCTATGGTATGTGTGAATAGAAAGCTGAAAGACATCCCGAGTCTGATGATATTTTTGCACTCGGCTTCCCTCATGCTACATTACTACTTGTGATACAAATACATAAAGAAGCATAAAACATGATAAAATTAATGTCTTGGTCTGCTTTTGAATGTTTTCATTCCACCATGAGCCTGTGCATGAAATCAAAAAGCTCTGGCACTGTTGGCAAGTTTGAGGCAAATGCAGAACTTAAAGATTTATGGCTTTCATTACACCCTGAAAATGTTTAGCCATGTCTCTCTACATTTCAAAGTAATGAAGGTGAGAACCTACCCTTTTACCATCAACAGGTGCTCATTTTGCAAGCAGCTGCTTTAGTTAAAGTCTTTAACACCATCCATATGCCTATCATCTTCAGCTGTGATGGGAGAAGGATCACAGGAGCACTTTGTAACCTCAGTTACATTAAGCCAGCCACCTAAGTTTTTATACCAAAAAGCTAATTTGATTATTTTGTATGATTTTGCCTGAACTACTCACAAAAGTTTTTATGCTACCAAAGGTATAAAAGAATAACATCCTGTAGTGCATGGTGTATACAAACATAACTAATAGCTTTAATCAGGTGTATATCTTCAGTAAAATAATTGTTGCTGAATTATTTATACTTTGTTATTATTTATCTGACTGCAAATAGGGAAATCAACAACTTATGTCGACTGAAAAATTGAAATTTTTACTTCAGTGGTAAGGTATTAAGTAAATGTTAAGAAATGTGAATACATTACTTTAATCTTTATGAAATTGTCAGAGGAGAACTTTGTTTGGTTTCTAATCCATTACACTGTAAAATGCCAAATATTTTTATTTTGATTTAATGGAGAAATTTTAACAATTTTTAAACTACTGTAAATAAGCCTTTATTTAACAGTGAAAGTTCAGCGTGCTGGATTGTCTACCCATTATCTTACAGTTTTTCTGTGACAACACATCTTCCCCCCATTTTATAAAAGTATGTAAGATAAAGAAAACTTTTCAAAGCAAACCTATATAGACTTAGCTCTTCTTTTAAAGGTTCTCTTGCATTTGGCTTTGGTTTGGCTTTGTGGTTTTTTTGTTGGGATATTTATTTGTTTTGTTGGGTTTTTTTTAATCAAACATTAGATCCTTGCAGTTATAGGGCACCCAATATCCAAGGGCAAAACCACTCTATTGGTTCCAATACTTCTTGAAATTCTTCATGTTAAAAGGCTGAAATAAAGTCTGAAAAGAGTCAAAAGAATGCATAGAATGAAATAGTAGATGTCTTTTCTTTTTACTTTTTCTACTATTAGACATTGAGCTGTTTTTCAAAACTGCAAATCATTGAATTTATGAGGGTCAGTTGTGCTTCCTGTCAGCAACATGAAAGAGTAAGCAAGAGATATTTTTTTCTGACTGGTTAAATTAATTAGAATTAGCCTGATTAAAATGTCTGTTTAGCACTATATATATATACACACCTTGTACAATGCCATGTTGGGAACTGATGCATGATTAAAAATGATGGCTGTGGTCCTTTTAAATTCAGTACCATGAGGCTCTGTTTATTCACTGTACACCAGTGGTTTAGTGGTTTGCTCTACAGGAAATGTGAGTTTATTTTTGCTAATAGGAGAAGCAAACAATATTGAGGAAAAAATGTTTGTGTTTGGATAAACACCATTTAGTTTGTTCATATGTGGTAAATATTTCACTTTTTTTTTTTCTTAACAACATAGTAAAATATATTTTTATATTTCTGCACCATCTTTTCATAAAGATACTTGAAGTTATATTCTAAAGGAAATTAGGCTGCAATTTCACTAGAGATACTAAATCCCTGATGTTTAATCCATGTATGCAAAGGCTTTTCCTCATTCACATGAGGAAGAAAAATATTTTTAAATTATGGAAGGTTTTCAGAAATAGTCGTAAAGAGATATTCTTTACTAAAAATATTATTACATAGCACTAAGGATAAAAAAATTTCCTCTTAGGGTTACACACACACACATATATATATATATGCCTTCAGTTTGTACATGTACACAAGCTTATCCTCTCCTTTTGTAAGCAAGGAAAGGAAAAGAAAAAGGGGAAAAAAAGAGAAGTAATGCCTGCCTTACTTCCGAAAAAATGTCATTTCTCCCAGCTGATGGAGAACAATCCTTCCTGTATTTGTCATATATTTTTTATATATGATAAATAATATTCTCAAGCTTTTAGGAGGAAAAATAAAAGATATTCTTTAGTGAATATAAGAGAAATAATCTGTAGCAGAAAGGTAATTAGTGTCCTCACTGACCTGGATTTTTAATTAGTACGTTTAACTATATTTAGTAGAAGTATATAGCACATAGTATCCTGACTAGCAATAGATCATTTAGACATTCCAGTGCTTTCATTGACTTGAAAATAATGCTGGTGTAATTCTGAAATAAAAGTTCTTTTCTGGTTCTTTATTCATCAGATTGTTTCTTTGAGAATGGTTTGAACCCCTTTTCTCTCAAAATTTCCATAAAATATTTATATTGCTAATGCTCAAAATAGCCTCTCAAATATGTGTGCTGAAAGGAAGCTACAAAAGGCAGGATTTGGCTGCCTTCACATGACTGAATATTTACTCTAAAAAACTTCCTTGTAAATTTGGTGAAATTATACGATGGCCCACATTATTTTAGGGAGTAGAGGTTATAGAAACTCAAAGTGCAGAAGAGGGGTATGGAAATTTAGGTACAAAATATCACAATGTTTACAAGTGGCCTTTTTCATTTTTCTTATTTAACTTGAAAGAGACAAAACATAAAATAATTCCATAGAAATGTAGAAAGAAAATTTTGACTACTTAATTATGCATTTAAAATGTAAAAAAATCAATGACAATTTTGATATATTTTTATTTTTCAGAAATGCAATATTGAATGTGGCCATATCTTCCACCCCATAAAAGAACATTCGGCTTCCAGCTCAGATTCAATTTAATTCCTGTGCTTTCTGTTTGTATCAAGTTATAAATGAACATGAGAGAAGAGAAATATAGTTATTTCCTTATATACATTTATGTTTAGCATAAAAATATGATAATTCTGTTTTTCTGAAAGATTTCTTGGAGCAATTTTCATATCTGTCATTATATACTATTTCTCATTAAGCCAAGTTAGCCCTCAATACTTCCTATTCCTTCCATGTTTAAAGAATAATATGCCAGAATGTTTCATTACACAGCATCGTTTCTTAAAGCAATCATGGTAAATTATGGACCTCTTCAATCTTCCACCAAATAAAAAAAAAAAAATTAGAAAGGAAAAATTACAGTTCCTTCCAGGGATCTGACTAAGTCTCCAGCTGTTAGGACAGATGGAAAATTCTGTAAGTCTTTACATAGTAGCCCAAAGAATTGTAAATTTTTAGTCAACTTTTCATATTTCCTTATTCAGCTATCCTTGAATGAAAAAATGAGTATGAGTATCAGAAAGGCAAAAAGAGGGGTATTTGGTATTGTTTTTTTCATGCCATTGTGGCAGATGGAGGAGAATATTAAAACTACATATAAATCCTTTACTTTACAATGTCTACTGTTAGTTTGTAAATTATTTTTTCTAAGAAAGCTCATTTCGGGCTGTACATATAATAAACAGAAATTGGCTTTAATTGAGTCATATGAATATTTATCTGTGAGGGTATATTCCATTGGAAAGATTTCTGCTGTAATGCATCTACAGTGTGTTTCTAGAAACTATTTCTGCTGGAAAACAAAAGAAATAACAGAAACATAACAGGAGATAAAACAGAAAAATGAAAAGCTTCTACATTCCACCTCACTGTGAAATATCAGTTATGTATCAGTCTGCCTGTCTCATTGTATAAACATCCAACAGTGCTGAGAATCTAACATCAGCTTTTGTCTATAGTCCTCATTCCATGTTCATTAGTCTAAAAAAGACTCATGACTTAGTAAAGCTGAAAATAAAAGGAAATGAATGCATATTGTTGTCAGATAAAATGCAGAAAACTTTGCAGTTAGTGGATTGTGACCTGCTAGCAAGGAATATGATCTGTTGCTTTTCTAGATGTGTTTTTATTGGAACAATGTGATTTATGGGGAGGGTTATGGATAAAAGGAAAAAATGTCACGACTAAAATATGTTAACAAGACTAGGTACTTTAAATATTATATCTGCTTAGTACATAAACATGTTTTCGATGTGTGTTTATTAATGTTCTTTTCAGGTCCTTTCATTCTCAAATATTTTACTGAATATCGAAAAAAACCTGAAGTCTGCCTTGGACAAAGAAGATTTGCTTTAAGACCATGTTTTTAGTCCAGCTGGTATATTTTTATGGTAAGAAGTTGTGTCAGAGGAGGCCTACGTTAGGCATCAGGAAAAGGTTCTTCCCTCA
>VZRF01015764.1:0-59516 GCA_013396875.1 Vireo altiloquus
CCTTCCTCCCACTCCACAGCCCACTGGCACCAGTGTCATGTGGAAACCTGCCTCCTTCCTACAGCCTTCCAGCACAACAGGGCCCTGCTCCACCCTGCTGGAGGGAACTGACCAGCACCACTCACCCCATGCACTTCACACCCAGCAGAGCCCTGTGTTGGCCTCCTGGGCAAGTTTCTTCTCCAGAAGACACAGCAAGGACAGTCCTGGTGCTCTCCCTGTGCCCCAGCTCTTTCCCAGCATTTCGGCAAAGGCCATTCCTATGCACGTAAGTGCAGTGAATGGAGGTCAGGCTAGTCAGGTCATTTGGACTCTGAAGGGTTCTTGCTGCTGGCAAGATGCAGCTTTTTCTGTGCCTACTGCATTGATTTCCAGGTCACAGGCAGTTAATTCATAATCAATAACCAGCATAGACGGGGCCATGTGAACCTGGTGTCCCACATAACCTGCTTCTGCTGCATCTTTGAGCTCTCACAAGGAAGCATGGTGAGATGCTTGATGCATCAACAAAACCTCTCACATCTCCCCTACTTTCTTTCCCTGCCAGGAGTTGCATCAAACACTCTTCATCCAGAGATACTCACGCTGCTGTCACACTATATGGAGTCTTATCCACCCACTGCCACTGGCCCACCTTCTCCGCAAACAGACCAATGTAGAAATTCTCTCTATTTCGATCTCCTTTTATCTTCTCAGAGAGGAAATCCTGGCAATCAGAGAGAGAGTGCAGTGTCCATGAGGAGTAGGATTGAGCACAGGGAGGCATCAGCAGTCCCTGTGGGGTGGGGCTGGTGGCAGAGGGGGACTGGTGCTGCAGGGGTGCAGGCAGGACACTCCCCCTCCCCTGCAGGACTAGGAGGGGCTCTGAGTGCCCTGCAGGGCCCAGCACTGTGCCTCTGGCTGCTGGGACCCTCTCTCAGCCCTGTGCACCTACTTGCTCTGCCTTGCTGTTGATCACCACCAGCTGGGAGCCCATCCCAGTGCAGTTCTGCTCACTCTCAGTCCAGTTCATCCTATCAGTGGACAGGAAATAGCAGCTTCTTTGAAACCTTCTCCAGCCCTTTGGGCAGCATGTCCAGCCTCGGTCTGTGCAGGGAGAGGACAGAGAGATGAAGGCTACGAACAAGAGATGGTGACTGCAAAGATCCAAGTTTTCCAGGGACAGTGCTCATGCTCTCCTTAGTGACTTTTCCTCAGAGAAAAGTGCTTGAAGAAAAAGGGATACTACAGACATTTCTTCCCATTGCTTTTGGGTACGACCAGTGAGCTTTGTCTACCCAAAGCCACTGTAATCCTTGTAAGAGGATCTCAGGGCTCAACCAAATTCTTCTGGTGATGTGGTTTGAATTGTCCTGGTACAGCCTCCTTTAGGCCTTTAGCCCCAAGGATGAGGGGACACTGCAAGCACTGACCTGTGCCTTGTGGCACTGCTGAGTCGCACTTCCACTCCGAGAACCACTGCTGCAGGGCTGTGGGCTGGGCACTGCTGTGGCAGAAGGGAACCACTGCAAAGGGAGAGGAAAGGCAGCAGGATTAGCCCTTCCTCCCAGCTCCTCACACAGCATCTCTGGCCTTTGCTCTCCTTCTGCCATTTCCCCACCAAGCATTGTCCCAGCTGGCACCTCTTCAGGCCCAAGCAAGGGGCACAGCTGCCTTCCCAGCCAGAAAGACACTGTCTTCCAAGTCAGACAGCACAAGGACCCCTGGAAGCACATCCCCCTGAGGACATGCCACACACGGCAGGGTGGATCCCACCCAGCCACAGCCACTCTACCATGCACATACACACAGCCCAGCTGCCAGTCTACAAAGCAGCCCTTCAGTGTCACAGTTTGTCTCTTCCTAAACTAGACATCAGCAGTCATTAGGAGGAGTCACCCACCAGCTGGGCCTGTTCCATCAGCAGCAGACAGTCCAGCTGAAGGTAATCACATACAGCTGGAGCTGCTGAAACCTGGCTGGAGCATAAACTCCTAGGATTTACTAACCCCCAGTTTGTGGGGAATAATGCCTGTCACTGTTCATGACAGGTACACATGCGCAGCCCCAAGGACTTCTTAGTAACTCAGACACTCAGGAGTATTGATTAGGAGCTGATCATGGTGTGCATGGCAATACAGATGTCTATTTTTATCAATCATTTCATTTAGAAATATTTTGGCTTGTGAGCAGAATAGTCAATAGTGGCTCCAGTGCCTGCTTAGTGAATTGCTGTAATGGAAGAAGTCTCAGAGGAGATGGGCAAGGGCAATGCCTGGCTCAGCACCTCATTGTCAGTAAAGGAGACTTGAGTGCTACACAAGGGGGCTGAAAAGATAGTTGACTTTTAGGTTTAGTTCAGCTGATGGAATTGAGCAGCTGTGGAAGTATTCATCCCTGTGGAGTTCAAAAAGAGTGCAATGTCTTCCTCTATTAGCCAAACCAACACAGGGCCAGTGTATACCTTAGTCCAAAACAGTGTAAGAAACTGAATGACTAACAAAAACATACCTGAAGAAAGCAATGGGCCTGAGCAGGCTTTAACTCCCCTACTTCGTCTTGGTATTTGGGGACACTCAATGTCTTGATCTTAAGTATACTGCAGAACTATGTCCAGTTTTTGCCCCCTCACTACAAGAAGGATATTGAGGAGTTGGAGCATGTCCAGAGAAGGGCAATGGAGCTGGTGAAGGATCTGGAGCACAAGTCCTATGAGGAGCTGCTAAGGGAGTTGGGGATGTTTATCCTGAAGAAAAGGAGGCTCGGGGGTGACCTTATTGCTCTCTGTAACTCCCTGAAAGGAGGCTGAAGCCAGGTGGGAATCAGCCTCTTCTCCCAGGTAACAGCCAACAGCCAATCTTCACTGAAAGGTGACCAGGCATTGGAACAAGCAGCCCAGAGAAGTGGTGGAGTCACCATTCCTGGTAGTGTTCAAAAGACATGTAGATGTGGCGCTTGGAGACATGGTTTAGTGGTGGGCTTGGCAGCGGTTGGTTAATGGTTTAACTACATGACCCGAGCTGTCTGTTCCAAAATTAATGGTTCTATGATTCCATGCTTGTATAACCAGCAATTAAAATAATGTTTGTATTGTGATCCATCTGTGCATTGCAATGGCCACTCTATGCTACGTGCAATTTGTACTGGTATTTCATTTAAATGCTCCATCGCTCTAATAAACAAAAATCCTACATAGCATCAATTAACTTGGATAAGCAAATTTTCATTTAAAAAAGTAAATCTTCCATGTGTATCAGAAGGTATCAGATGCTAACATCCCAGCCTAAAACTCCCCAACCATTTAGCTGAATACTGTGAAAGGTTATACATTTGGGAATAAAGCAATACAAACTTCTGGGACACAGACCCTAATGGCAGCAAAAGGAAAAGCAGTGATTTATCGTAAAAAGATGCCTCTGCCAGAATCCATCATAGTTATTGAAAATTTGTGCACACATGCCATGAATTACCTTTAATAGAAAATGAGAAGGAAACAGTGATCACAATCTGCATGTCCAGTAATAACTTCTAATGAGTTATTCTGCACTCAACCCTAAGAAGTTGAGAGAGTTAATTAACTGCACTGTGCAGTTAATCCTGGAGATGTTAGGACTGTGAGAAGCCATTTTTTCCACTAGGACACAAAGCATATCCAAGCACTTAGAGAGCCTAAGTGCAGATTCAGCTGCCCGTATAGACACTTGTGCTTCTGTCTCCACTTTTTCCCAGCTGCCAAATGTAACTAAGTTCTTTTTGTGAGGAGTGAAGGTAGAGAATTGTTCCACAGTTCCAAAAAGGCCATGAAAGATTGGAATGCATAATCTGGACAAGGCCTCAGGGTAAACAGTGGAATATCTGGGGGATGTATGCAGACATATACAAAGTCAGGGCAGGAAAACCTGAGACGTTACACAGACATCCATGAAGTTCTGAAAACTGTGATGCTTTACGTAGGGCAATAGACTAGAGACTTCTAGAAGCCCCTTCCCACCTAACTCTTTCCGTCATTCTAAGAAAGAGGATGGGTGTAACAGAACCACCTGGCACAGTGCTGGGGTAGCCGTAGCTCCTACATACCAGCAGGCCATAACATCTGGTTTGGCTGGCCTGCAAGAGAGAGGTTTGTGTCATGTTGCAGCCATGCCCTTAAATCCCCAATGTTTAAGTAATCAGGAAAGATTTTTTTCCTAAACATACCTTTCAAATATTCAACATTTGGGTTTTCTGTGCCCGAGTGTTGGTGCTAGTAAAAGCTCCCTCTGGTTGGAAGATATTCCCCTCTGGGCTCAGATTTCTCTGCTTTTCTCCCAGCACTCCCCCCAAACCTCTCCCTGGTAACCTCCTGCACATACTCACCAAGGAGGATGACAAGGGCAATGCACACCAAGAGGAGCAGCAGTGAGATCAGCCACGGCAGCCAGAGTGGGTATTTCTGGGGATGGTGCTCAGGCTTCTTTGTCTCAGGAGGCACTAAAAGTGAAGGAACACACCAAACAAAACACCACAGTCAGCTATGAGTCCATCAATCCACTACTGCTCAAAGGAGAGCTCCTCAAAAGAAAACAAATGGAATTTCATTTCTGATGTGGAAGTTACATGGTTTGGGAGAAGGACAGAGCAGGGGATGTCTGTGGTTTCTGGAGAAAGTCAGATTCAGTGCATGTGTTCCCAGCCTAGCCAATGAGTCAAAAATACTAATTGTTGGTGTTTGGGGGTGAGCCTTTCACAGGCCCTCAAAATCTGCAGTGAACTACATTTCTAGATGGAGCCCAAAGCTGCCAAATGTAACGTTGCTCAAACCATGATACTTGAGACATACATGGGAAGATTTCATGTTGACTTCTCAGAAAACTTTTTCTACCTGCTTCAGTTCTTTCTTAGCTTTTTGGACTTCCTATGCAGAAGGTTGGTATAATCTGAGTGAGGATGGGAGACAAAAATGTGCAAGGCTATGATGGCACATCATCATTGTGAGATTAAAAGATATATTTTTCCCTTCCATCTCTGCTTTCCAAGTCAGAGTTCAGAGATTTGCTGTAATAAAACTAGCTTGTGCTAGAGTGTATGTCTGGGGAGAACAGAGGGCTGTGTCCAGCAGCCTGAGTAAAGTACTCAGATTAAGACTTACCAGGACCTGACTTCTGTCTAGAGGAATACTGCCAGTATTGAGGAGGTTTGGGAGCAGCAGGAAAGTGGGTTACAGGGAAGGAGAAGCAAACACTTGTTAGGGGATTGTTCTAGCTGGCAGGTACACAAGCCAGGGCAAACAGGAGGACAAAGAGACACCAGCACTCACTGCAGGACAGGAGTAAAGAAGTTTTGGGAGAGACTGATACTAATGATAAGATTTAGAGAGCCTTCATTTGTTGTTCAGCATGAAACTCCCAGATCTGTCAGCAGCAGTTTGTGTCTACCAGACATGCCTAGTAAGCAAGACTGTCAGAAACCTGCTCTTTGTGGAAGCCTTCTGACTTCTTAAAGGCTTGGGAGAGACTGCTACAGCAAGGCAAAAAGCATCATCTTTCATTATCTGAAGAGAAAACATGAATAGACAGACAAGATCCAGGTTTCCCTGGTCAAATCATGTTTTTCTAGCCAGGGCTTTTGCCTTGGTCAAAACAAGGAACTGGCTCATGATCTGGAGTCCAGCCACCTACTGCAGACAACAGCTCTAACTAGTCCAAACAATTTTTTTGATATGCAGCACATCCAGAGATTGACTGTTCAACCTGTACCCAGTCAGGTCTGAGCATCCCACACTCACAGCCAGGTGGCACAGGGAGCACTGCATGCTGTGCACCTCAGCAACACAACTGAAGTGCAGTAATCTTGTGCACACTCGGTGGGTTGAGCTCCCTGCAAAATGTTTCCACAGTTGGTCTGTAATGTGTCCAGCATGATCCCAGCACAACAGACTTGATGTCTTTGGAATAATCATTTGGAACACAATGGGGAACTCCTACCACCCCCATCTCACCACAATGGAAATGCTAACTATATTCAGAACCAACTATTCCTGGTGCACTGAAAACAGTGAGCTTTCAAGTCAGACAGGACTATGTACACTCTCTATTTCCATGACTCATGCCTTAGAGCAGGCAAGGAATAACCTGGAGCTGATGACTGCTCTGTTTGAGACTGTATAACTGAGGTAAAGCTGTAAATAGGCAAGCTAATATCCTTAGGCAGCGCTAATTGTTTATTTAATTTTTAACAAATTATTATTCATTGATTTATGCACACATACTTTTACTGACCTGGAACCTGCTGTTGTGTAGGGTCCTGTATGTCAGGGCAGAAGCAGTGAGCCTTACATAGAACATCTCTATGTAATCCTACTTGTGGCATAATGACTACAGAGTACTTACTAATCAGAATATGCCTTAAATTTGCACAAAGTCTAGTAAAAGAACCATTTTTCCACTGTAATTTTTAATATGAAAAAAATGTTTGGTGTGTTAACTGTTTTTCAGGAGTGGAAGACATCAATTACAGAGTTGGATCTCCCTCCAGATCTTAAATAATTCTTCTTCTATGTATTCAAAAGTGTTCAAGTTTTGGGTCTCTCTTCTGCAAGGATGTCTCAAGCAGCCATGGACAATGGGGTTATGTTTCTGCAGCTAGTATCACTTCTCATGAAGCTGCAGAGTGCAACTGACTCTCTACTGCAAGCAGGCATGTTGATTCTCTACCCCTACCCTCTCCACAAGCAGCAATCTGTAGTCTCACTCAGAGGCAAGAGCAGCCAGGGCTTAGGCTTATTTGCTGCCATTTGCTGCTTTGGGAGTCCTTCCACCTTTGTGACAGATCAGATCGTTTGTAATAAACCACAGTCTCCACTGTTGGTACTCAGCATGGTCCAAAAATGACTCTTTCAAGACTGCATAACATGTAGGGGACTGAGGGAGCCCAAATACATTCCTTAATGAATGCTCACTTGAAACCTACTGTTTGTGCTCCCAGCAGTCATCATTGTTCATGTTGCAACTCCAATGCACATTTCGTCTTGGAGACATTCCTCAGGACTCTTATTTCAAAACTCGTTCAGTCTCCTGATAATTTAGCTCCAGAGTCACAGAAGGAAAAATCTCCATTCTCTCTTTTTCAGCCCTGCTCCCTCCAGCTCCCTTTCTCCCAAATAAGCCATTCATTCCTTACCTTTGATCGCTGGAGTCGGTGATTCATTTTTGAACTTCACCTCAGCATAGGTGATTTCTGATGCCATTTAATCACAGTGTGACCCTGTCTTTAGTTTTGCCACATAAAAGGTGGTCCTTTTAGGTCCTTGTTTCCAGAGGGTGACACCAATAGGTTACTGAGCTTTTCCCATCCATTCACTCACCCTCTGCCCATCAAAGAAGGCTGTGCTGAACACTGGAAGCACTGGTGATAACCTGAGAATCCCTAGGAGCTCAGAAATGCTCCAAAGAGATTTTCAGTTTCTTAGCCCAGGAAATCAATGGCACTATGGCTCTATAGCCCTAGCACTATGGAAGCTCTTGAGACATAAAAGAAAAATGAGAACTTAACAACTGAAAAGGAAGTTGCACTCCTTCCCCATATCAGATTTTCAGCTGATAGGCTTCCTTTTTAAGACATTTGTAGGGTTGTTAATTTTTCCTCTTTTTAACTTTTTACTTAACTATCTCCCCTTCCCATATTTTCATGCCTTTCTTTGTCTGTTAGTAATTCTACCATTGCTCTCACATTTGCAGTGATCATGGGTGCTAGCCCAGTTTAACCTGCAGTCCAGTACAAAATGCATTCTGCCCTACTTGTCCCTTATGGTTAAGCTGCATTTGCTACATCAAACATCACAGCTATGTCTCATTCTTCGAAGTCAGTCCCAGTTGGAAGCTAGCACTAGAACAAATCTCAGACTAGGAAATGTTCCTGTAGAAGAGAGACTGGGGAGTTGCAACCAAGCAATCAAAATGATCAGAATGTTGGTATCTCCAAGAAGAAACAGAAGGATCAAGGTGGGGTCAGGGAGAACAAACAAAATGGAATTAAAAAAAAAGTTGATGATCTGAGAGATTATTGGGAAGAGTACACACAGAAACTTTTCTATTAAAACCTGATTCACAGCCTGTGGAAGTTCAGAGCAGTGGCTCCACTTCAGAAGAGTGGAAGAAAAGGGATAGTTTATATTTTTCTGCTACTTTTCCAACACTTTAATTTATCTCCCTTATCTGCTTTCTGGTAAAGACCTCTGATATTACCTTGGGCAAAGTGTCAGTGTTTAGTCTGATTTCAAGCTTGAGCAGATCTTGAAAGGAGACAAGGGAAATGGCTGCTGAGATACATTCTAAATCAGACTTCTGAGAACAGATGCCTGTAAGTCAGGCAGGGTAAGAAGGGTTCAGTCAGCAGATAGGACTCAGGTTTGGGTAGAAGGGACCTTCAAAGACTATCTTCTCCAGCCCACCTACCATGGGCAAGGACATTTTTCACTACATCAGGCTGCTCAAAGCCCCTTCCAACCTGGCCCTAAACATTTTCAATAAAGGGGAATCTGCAACTTCTCTGGGCAGCCTGTTCCAGCACCTCAGAGCCCTCATTGTAAAGAATTTCTTCCTTATATCTAATCTAGATCTGTCTGTTTTTCAGTTTAAACCCATTAACCCTTATCTTACCACTACAGGTGCTTTTAAAAGGCCTCTCTGTCTTTCTTGTAAGCCCCCTCTAAGTACTGAAAAGCCGCAACAAGGTCTCCAAAACAACCAGAAGAAAGAAGCTGGTTAGTTTGATTAGCTGGAATTCCCATAAGGCAGAGCAGAATGAGATGCTCACAGGACATCAAGAGAGCACAGAGGGTACACAGAGCAGAGCTGGAGTTGAGATAGGGCAGTAGAAGGAACAGCCAACAGAGGAGAACAATGTGGCAGAATGTAAAGGGAATTTGAACACAGATTATGGAGAACTGCCCCTAAACAGCATGGAGGATATGTAACTGGATGTCTTCACCAAGGATTCTCCTCATGTCTTGCATGTCCTGAGCTAACTTTACTTCTCCTTTATGTATTATGTGCAATGAGGGTGACTTTTACACAAGAATAAGAACAGCTGCAGGACAGAAGCCTGGTTCCTCAGGAGGATGCATGCTGCCTGCTTCTCTTTCCAACATCCTTCCAGCACCATCCTTTGTCTTCAGGCTTGGCCGTCTCACTGGAATTAAGCCTCCCTAAGTGTCTTCTGAAATCTAGTTAAGCCCTCAAATTTCTTGTTGAGAATTCAGAGCAATCGTCGGCATGCTTCCCCCTGTCTGCACCCAACCAAGCCTCAGCAGACCCAGTCTCATGGGGAAAAAGCTACTTCCTGGCAGGGTTTCAATATTTCCACTGTGAAGAAATAGGAAACACAATCAGCAGATAGAGAAGGAAGTTACAGAGCAGCTTCATGAGTTTTTCCACTGAAACACATGCCAAGGCATTTCACAAATGCAAATTCAGGCTCTAGCTGCTCTTTTTATTAGATTACATTAGACTGCACTCAAACATCAGTAGACAGCTCAATTCTTCTTTCTCAGCCGTCGGAGTTGTTGCTTGCTATCAAAATTCAACTCTGATTCATACTTCCATAGGATGCAGTGCTGAGCCAATGTGTAACAATAGCCAGGTGATATTCCTGAGGGAAAAATTTGTCCTTTGAATTTCATATGCACTGATGGCACGTAAATAAGTGGGAGATATGAACAGTTGGACCCTGCAGTTAGTTGTGGTGCTGAAAAAATAATTTTAAAAAATATTGCCTAAAACCCCCCCAAAACTCACACTTTGCTGCCTTGCAGTCCCACTGCTGTTCCTCAGTTACTCCCTTCCCCCTCCTCCTGTGTTCTGCTCACTCCCTTGTCCTTCCGCAAAATCTGTGTTTCCCCACAGATGTCTTTCAGCTCAGCCCTACCCCACGCTACCCCACAATAGGGAGGTGCCTACAGTCCTGGCATTACCTGCTCTAATGGCACTTCTAGCTAGCACAGTCTTCCAAGTCACTTAGATAAAAGCCTAAACCAAATCCAGGATTTATGTCCCTGCACCTGGGTGAGAAGAGCATCAGAAATGAATATACGCCACTTTCTTGGTCTTCCCTCTTCACACCACCTTGCTCCTTCTTCAGGGATTAAGGCTATGGAGCTAAAAAATGGAGAGCAGAGCAGCCAAGGGAAGAGCATAAAAATGCACTGGAACACAGAGAACGGGGACCCAAGGCCTGACATTGAGCAGTTAATAAGGGATGTCAGATACCAAATTGAAGGGATTCAGGCAGCAAGAACTCTTTGAGAGCTCCTGAGGGATTTGGCTGGTCAGAGAGCATCTAGCAATAAGTGATCCCATTGTGTACCCTGCTGCATGGAACTGGTTAGGGCAGGGAGGGGCAGGATACTGCAGTTTGTACTGCTCCAGGGGAGCACAGCAGCCTCCTGGGATCCAAGAGAAAGGCACCCTATGCCCTTCTCAGCCAAGGCTTACACTGGCCAGAGCAGCAGAAAGAAGAAACCTCTTCTGGAAGGCAGTCAACCCTTCTAATGACAGAAGGCGAACCAGGGTTCCATACAGGTTGCTAGGAGACCAAGGAAAAAATGGCTTATATGGAGCTGTGAAAGCACAGGAAAAAGACACTTGGGCATCCAGAGGTGAAGAGGAAACAGGGAAGCAGTGAATGGACAATGGGAAATGGGAATGAGAGCAATGAGTGGGATGAATTAAACAGAAGGTAGCACTGTGTAGCCACACAAGTTTCTGGCAGGTGGCAGCACTTCACCTCAGGCAGGTCTGACTCAGCAGAAACACAGGTAATCCTGAGTAGAGCCACCCAGAGTGACGTAAATACATTGCCAGAGATCAGCAGCTCCCCAAAATGCTATGGTTACAGTACCATGCAGAACACAGGGGAACAAAAGAAAAGTGAGAGAGATTAAAAGAAATGTTCCTCCCCAAAATGGTTTGTGCATTTCTCCCCTGGCCACATCACTGCCAAGTTTTAGTGAGGGCTGAAGGTTTCAACCTGGAGAGATCAGGTCCCAAAGTTACCTGAGCTGAAGGAGCTCAAACTCAGTCAGAATGAGAGAAGGGAAAGTTGTGTTCTTGCTCTAGTGTGATGATAGGTTACCAAAATCCCTGAGGTATAAAAGAAGGAATAAGAGAAGGAAGAACATGATCCAGATCTTCAAAGAGACAAGAGACCTCAGCCTGCCTCTTTACATGTAGCATTAACAGGGGGTTTTCTTCAGAAGAACAAAGATATGTTTTATTTCCCCTAATTAGCAGATTACCAAATCAAAGCTGACAGAGAGCACATTCAGATGTAGTTACCTCAGAGCTTTGGTTTATGCCATTATTGGGAACATTGCACCTTTGCCTCCTTCCTTTTTTGGATCTGAGTCACAAATCTCAAGGCTATAAATTGTGAGAGATCAGGTCCAGATAACTGCAGTTGCTTGCCACAGCACCGCACCTGACTTCAAACCTGGGCCAGATCCAAGCCCTGGTCAGACCCCAGTAGGCTGTTTTCAGAGGTGGGGCTGTGAAGTTTATCTTCTTAGAGTGGGCATATGGAATTCACATGAACAAGTTGTGGTCATGTAACACCTCCCCACAGAAGCAATTCTTCGTGCTTCATTTCTAGTTCTGTCTAAGGATCCCACAGGTCTACACAGCCTTGTATTCAGTTTGGCTATTCTCTGCCCTGTGAGGTCAATGCACTTGAACTCCCTCCCTTGAAGGGGGAGTGGGGGGATTGGAAAGAAAAGCACAAAAATAGAAAACAACCACAGTCACCAAGCAAGTATGGGGGCTGTCACATAAGGTCACCCAGACCGTTGCTGTAACCTTAAGGCCACTCTTATTGGAACTTAAACTGTTTCTCTCCACATCCTCTCATCCTCTCCATGGATGTGAGGGGAATGCAGTAAAAAACCTCATAGGGAGGTGTTGGGGAGACCCATACTGCTTAGGCTGTCCCAGCAGGTGGTACTGGAATAGCAGCACAAACCTCCCTGGTCCTGCAGAGCTCCCTCACCCCCTCATATCCTCAAGGACAGATTTATCAGGAAGACTGCAAGTGGCCTGTGCTGCCCCTTATCCTTATCCAAGGTGGCCCTGCAGGCCATTTGCAGTCTCCCAGCCCAACGTGTGACAGCCAGCAGCAAGGTGAGGGGACACCACCTGCCTCCAGAGCAGCCATCCCATGTGTCCAGTCAGGACAGGACAAAGCAAAAGCTGTCTGGAAACAGCCAAAGAAAGCTGAACTAAACCCAGGGAATACAGTCAGCTCAACCGAACACTCCTTGGCACCTCATTAATGAAACATGATGGGGAAGTTTTAATACCAGGCAGGGAGGCCTCAAGCTTTGGAGTTCAACCCTATGCAGGAGCCTCCTTGTGACACAGATGTCAACACAGTCAGATGGGAAAGGGCAATTTTTCTTTCAAAGAGCACACTCTCCAGGTGCCTGTGTCACCCATTTTTACCAACCCAGGACACAGCACAGGGACGCAAAGGGTGAGCAAATGTCATTCCAGGTGCCAGCCTCCAGCACAGAGCTGGCACTGACCCAGAGGGCAAAGGGCCCCTGCTGCTGATTCCCTGCTGGCTGGGACTGATGAAGAAGGCAAAGTGCTCCTCACTGACTCACACTGGCCTGCAGCACCATGACCCACGTCTCTTAGACTCTGCCTCCAGATCCCAGTTATTTGCATATTTAGCATTTTAAGACTGGACAGGACAGTCTCAGCACACCATCCTGGTCCTTGCAGAGCCTCTGTCTGCCCTTTCTGAGGTGAAGGATGCCTGTCAGATCTAAGCACTCCCCTTCACTGACCAATCTCCCACGTCAGACATCTCACCACACTGCTGGCCCAGCGGGGGACCCACCTCACCACAGCTGAGCACAAAAGTTGTGCTAGGAAATACTTCAGACAGGAGGTATCTTGTTCAAACCTTGCTCCAATCAGGACTACTTCTGGAGCTAGACCGGGCTACCCAGGGCAGGTTATCTGCATACAGTAACCCTGTTTCTGCATGGGATGTGTTGCTTAAGGGCTTTTCCTGGTTTTCTACCCCAAAACGGTCATTTCCATGGTAGTGACTTCAGCTTCAGGTACTGGTGACAGCAGCTCCTAACTCTAGGCCAGACATACAGCTGTACCTATAGCCACTTAGCATATACTCTGCAAAGAAAATGCTTTCCTATCCCCTACCTCTCACTGGACTCCAGCTCCTGCCAGCTAACCAAAAGGATGGTTTGTGTAGCCCTACTGACATAGCATCTCACACATCTTTGAACAGTTTGCTTAACACCATAAACATGGACTCAGGGACAAGTGCTTAGCCATCACTTTAGAAAAGACTAGGAAGAGTTCCATTCCTTTGGGCCAAACTTTAACGACAGCAGACATCCATACCTGTATACACACTGACCACAAAGGGGATGTGTGCCTGCCCTGCGACAGCTCAGTTCCAAGCCCTCCATTATGGTGTCTGTGCATGAGGGCACTGAAGCCCAGAGGACATACCTACGTTCGGAAGCACGAGTTCCATCACTGCCAAACTATGAAACTACAAATCTCCAGCTGCGATTTCTTTTGAGAGGGCACCCCACCAGTATGCCAGGCAGGTCGTGTCTGCTTGCATCCCACCCACCACCCTCTCAACTGCTGTGAGACCAGCCAGTCCCCAGAGATGGTGGCTGAGCCCAGGGATTGCGGGACAGCCCGCAACAAAGGGATTCGGCAGCAGATGGCAGCACACGGTCACGGGTGAGACTGAACTCAATCCCTGGTCGCGGGTGTCACCAGCTCAGCCAGGCTCGCAGACCAGGCCTGGGAGGGCAGGGAGTGCCACACCTCTGTACGTGCCTAACACACAAGGCTCAACACAAAGGCTGCAAGTTACAGACGGCTCCGTCCTTTAGGGAATGTCTCTTCAGACTGCTTCGAGCCTTGAAAAGCCAGTCGACTAAGCAAGGCAGCTGCCTCTGCCTCAACACACAGGAGCTGCCATCTTATAATGCCTGGGAAAGAAAAGGGAGAGCAGGCCATTGCAAGCTACCTGCCTGGCCTGCCCCAAACACAAGTGATGCAAGAAGTCCACTGCAGGATCCCAGCAGTGACTGGAAAACACAGCTCTGGTCAGGAGCCACTACATGGTCCAGCTGTTGCTGTCTGATCTTCCTATGCTCAGCTTCAAGGAATGTCCCTCAGAGCCCCAGCTCTGCGTAGGGACATACAGCTATAGGTAATGGCAGGTGGCAAAATTAAGCTATCATCCTGCAATGTGCTTTCCCTGACTGTCAGCATGGACAGAGGTATTATTTTGGAAGAAAGAGACCAGTAATAGTTGCTACACTGAGGGTCTGTTGTTCACATAATGTAATGAGCACTCAACAGACTTCTCAGACCTTGGGGCATTACAATGTGTGTTAGCCATTTGTGCCACAGTGCTCTGCTTACATAAACAGCCCAGTTGTTAAATAACATAACAGCCCATCCTGTTAAATCAAGATTCCTCCTAGAATCTTGATTTAACAGGATGAGTCCAGATTCATTTTTACCTCATTATCAAAGTTCAGGAAGACTTTGGGGGTTTTGGTTTCCTGTTTGGTTTTTGTTTGATTTCCTCCAATGTACAACCCTTCCCCTCCATTTCTTCAGGAGTCCACACACAGCACCAAGGCTTTGCGAAATCTGGCAGGTTTGTGTCTGCAATCCATATTGCGTGGCTGTGTAAGAGTAGTTGCTGCATGGCTGTGAGACACTAAGTCACAGAATGTAGACTATAATTAATGGGAGAAGGGGCAGGGAAACACATCCCACCTCAACTATAGCTCCCACAGAATTGGCAACCAAAAACCAGACAAAACTGGAATCTTCCCTTTGACACTTGTTTCCTGATTCTTTATATGTGCTGCAGTTTGTCTCCCAGTTGGAGAAGAGAAGACTTGCACAAGACTCACCAAGCTGTGCATTCTAGTAAGCCTTGCTGTGAGGAAAGGCATGGGGACTGGGAAGATCTCTACACAGGACTAAGCTCTCCCTCATTAACTATTTCCCAGTCTTCTGTGCTTCTTTATGCACAAACAGAAGTATAACCAGCATTTCCCTCAGGTGAACCTCATCTGAAAATCCTCCTGCTCTGGAGAAAGACCCTTTTAGGCTTTTCAACTCTTTTTGCTGCAAGTACCTACTGAACGAGAAGCTCCACCATAGCTTATGGCTAAAATGCTTCATCTTCTCCTTGCCAGGACCTATACAAAATACCCATCCTTTTCACTAAAATAGGGCTTTGCTCCTAAAGCTGAAAAAATGTCTTTTTTATTCTGCCACTACAGATACTAGAATGTCTGACAATTCCAACAGCTGACTTAAAAGGTTAAGACTCCTCATCTTTACCCAGGCCACAAGACTTCTGTTGTACTTTCAACACAGCCATATGCACAGCTTTGCTGTCTGGCAGAGGAACATGGAGCAAGCATGCTGTGCAAGATGGCTGCAAGCAACTTGACACAACAATGTCAGGGCCCTGAGCATATTCTCCACTTCCAGAGGGACCGGCTGCCTGGAGTGAGGTTCAGCTTAAGTAACAGAGGTGTTTGGCTTTGAGAAACATCAGCAACATTGGCCTTATCATAGCTACAGGTCTTACCCTTGGTCCCTGCCCGAGTTAGTGCAGCCATGTCCGGCCATGTTCCTGTCTGGCCACGTACCCTGCTGATCTAAATCCTCATCCTGGCCCACTTTGATCTTTGTGCTTAGGTACGTCAGGACTGCTGCTTTGCCTGCCCTGCTGTGACTCAGCTTCCTGCTTCCTCTCTCTTTCCAAGCAGCCTGCCCTTGCTCCCCCTAACAAAGGGCCCACTAAGCTCACCTTGCCCATCCACCAGCATGGAAAAAATAGTTTCTGAAATATCTGCAGTCTGTAGAAGCCTTTAATGCCTGAAATGTTAAATATCAGGGCAACCAAGTTTTCTCACTTGCTTGTTTTATCCACACTCTTGTCAAGCACCATGGGAACCTACAGACAGGCCTGTTTCCATGTTGTTGATTTGTGTTTGGTATTGTGTGAGTTTTTTACCCCATTTGGAACAGCCATGTCATTTTTGTGCTCTTCTTCCACACTCCTACCTCTTTGCCCATACAGAGCCTGAACCCATCACTCCTGAAGTTGCTCTTGTCCAGTCTGCAGGCCAAAACACATATGCAGAAGGATAAGGAGACTGTGAGGATCTTGCTGGAGACATGAAGACCTTCAACCTAGATGCTTCCAAAGCAAAAACAATTTGACAACTTAGAAGACTCATGACATTCTTTTCCCCAGTATTACTTGTTTAATTACCATTTGCACCAGTACATCTTATGCTTTATATACATATATCTTTAATTTTTGCTTCTTCAGCTTTTCAAATACATAATATATTATCTCCAGAATACTAAGACAATACAGAAGAGGCTCCTAGTCAGTTGTTAATTGGTGCCATGAACTTCCTTGGTTGGGGAATTGATACATAGTTGAAATGACAGGACCTCACAAGGATGTGAGCAAACAAAAAGAAGACAAAGAAAACAAAATGCCAACCCAGCAGAGTCTGTGATGTTGCTTGAAGACTACAGCCATCCACAAGTTCAGGAGCCAGGGAATTGAAGTACAGTGAGACTGCAGGAGTGACTATGAAGGCAGGGGAGGGCTGGCGGGGGGAGACACCAAGAGAGCCAGGGAATCAGGGTTAAATGACTACTTAAAATACATCCAAGAGCAGTTTGGTCCCCACTTCCACAAGTGGAACTGCAGCAGCTTTAGAGCTATTTCAAGAATGTTGCTCCCCAGAGGGATGGTCTAAGTGAAACTGTCTCCAAAATGCCCTCAGTGTAGCCAGACAAAAATGACAAGAGACCTTTGTCAGTACAAGGTGCATATGTCTAACTACTCTTTTAAAAGCCTCACCAGAAAATTTTTGCCCCAAGGGAAAAATTTCCTTGCGAAGGTGTGCTAGAGACACAATAGCATTGCTGTGTTGAGTGTTCAAAAAACGGAAAAAGCCTTCCAGCAAAGCACCAAAGCCCTAGTGTTCCAGTAACTGGGTACAGCTGTCCAAGAGTCACCGAGACCACCTTTCCAGCTAGTGTTTTGGCTTCTAAGCCAGCATGAAGGGTAGCAATTCAGCTTTGTGAGGTTTCTGGCCTGCCCTGTGAGTTTGCCCAGAGTAATCAATGCTTACACCCCAAATCACATCCCCAGCTGCTGAAGATGAAGTACTGTCCACACTAAAGGGCCTCAGGAAACTCTCCCAAAGGAAAAAGTAGAAAGTCATGGCCTTTTACCTCTTTCTAACTCCCTTAACCATGCAGGAAATAGAGGGGGCTTCGACATATTAAAAATAATAATCAAAAAAATCTATTTTTGATTATTATTTTTAATATAATCATTATAGTTTATAATCATAAGTTCCAATAACCAGCTCACATCCCTGAAAGTTGGACTCAGAAGAAAAGTCATAAGGAACACAGGTGGGAGAATTTTGCTCCCATAGATCTCAGGATTGAGTCTACTATACATTTCTTGAGTTGAAAAGGGGAAGGAGACTGTCCCTTCATCAGAGAATAATCTGCTTTCCCACCATAATTCTTACTGTGGATATGCAATACTTTTAACACAGTGCCAAGTCACAACACAAGGCCAGGGCTCAGGACAGTGATGCAGGAACATGAAATGCTGAGTGGTGGGAATCACCTGGTTGTCATCTAGTGCAAGTAACTACCAAATTGTAAAAACACGCTTTTTTTCCTTAAAGCTATTTCCAGTTAAAACAGCTCAGTGACAGTGCGGCCTTTGCTTGGGGAGAAAGGAGTTAAAATGAGAGAAGTTCCTCCAGTGAACCTGCAAGACAAATCAGGAGCCTTGAGATGGGGTGCCCACCTGGAACTACAGCGCAACGGCAGCAAGTCTACTCAAGGACTTGCATGACTCCTCCCACAGGAGCATGAGGACATCCAACTCTACCAAGAATTGCACCAAAGACAGAAGAGTAGCGTGTGCATGGGGAGGGTCACTCTCCACCACAGATGTCATTAATCCAAGAGGGTTTTGTGTTGAGATAAGACCTATCTCCTTAGAGGTTCCATTTAGCAGGTGTAGCCAAATGCAGCTGTCCTCAGCACCGCAAGCTGCAGGGACTGCAGTCACTACTGAAAGCAACCACAAAAAGCAACAGCCTAGCCAGAGAAAATTTAAAGGACAAGGAACCCAGAGGCACCTACCCAGCCTCCTCCTGTACCCACTTTCTTCAAGATTCTTGCTTTCCCTGTATGAAAGACAGGGAAAAAGAGCTAGGGTGTACCATGTAATGGCCAAGTGGATGGAGGAGATAAAGCTACCTCTTTCCTCCTTGCCCATCTTGGGAGGAGCCAGTATGTTCTCTTTAGGTTCAGTGGGATCAAAAATAGCAAGTTTAAGTGAAGGTCTGATCTAAAAATGAAGGATTGTCCCAATTTGATTGAAGACTAGAGAGGTTTGTCCCCCTCTGATCCCATTTGGTGCCTCTAGGTCATCAGTTTGTCCCATTCCACTGCTTTGATCATTCAGAACTGGACCCAGTTGGACTGCTGAGGAGCCTGATTGGGAACAGCACTGAAATAAAAAAGGAGAATCAAATGAGCAGATCCAGTACGACTTCTTAACTTATGGTTCTTCCCACACCCATCAGGACACTACCCTTCTTGTGTTCCATTCATCACAGTTTACCTGGATGCAGTGCTGAAGTCTCCCCAGAGGTCTGTGGTAGCTGATACTGATGCCTTAGATGCAGCCGCAGGAGCATCTAAGTCTAAAAGAATATCTAAGGCATAAGAGAGAGAGAAAAAATACATCAGGCTTATCAAGAAAACCTCACAGGCATTTAAACTGTCACTTTAAACAAACTCCTGGATGCAGGGGCAGAAAATCCTTAAAGGCACTCCAGCTTTCCCTCCAGGAGTTAGACTTTTTGAGGGGTTTATTGTAACAGCTTGTCCTTTTGCTCAGTGTGCACGGAGCCTCCAGCTGACACTGCAAGGGTACACTGTCTTCAGGAACTATTCAGTCTCCACTCACCACACCACCTGACAGATTTGTCACTTTATTGATATGTCTCTCTTGGCAGACATGAGGCTCAGACTCAACCCAAGTTCAGCAGTCATAACAGCTGCCAAACATGCACCACCTTAACAGTACAAACCATGCACTGGGACCACATGAGCCTACTCAGAAGCTCGTGGTTTCTTCTCACTCAAACCTGTGGACAGCACTGCTGAAGTCTCTGTGCTCACAAAAGCATCATCAGCTCCCCAGACACCTCTGCATAGTCACACTTCTAGCACAGCATCCAGAAGACTGAAGCAACCTCTTTGTTACAGAATCACAGGATGACTTGAGTTGGAAAGGACCTTCAAAGATCATCTCATCTAGTCCCACTGCCATGCCATGAGCAGGGACATCTTGCACTAAATCAGGTTGCTCAAACCCCCATCCAATCTGGTCTTGAAAGCTCCCAATGAAGGGGCATCCACAGATTCCATGGACAACCTGTTCCAGGGTTTCACCACTCTCATGGTAAATAATTTCTTCTTTATATCCAGTCCGACTCTACCCTCTTTGAGTTTAAGCCTTTACCCCTTGTCCTGTCACTACAGGCCCTGGTAAAAAGTCTTTCCCCTTCTTTCTTAAAAGCTCCCTTTACATAGTGAAAGGTCTCCCAAGAGCCTTGTCCTCTCCAGGCTAAACAACCCCAACCCTCTCAGCCTTTCTTCACAGGAGACGTGTTCCAGCCTTATGACCATTCTCATGGCCCTCCTCTGGACCCAGTATAAGAGGTCCCCATCTTTCTTGCCCTGGGGATGCCAGACTGCCAAAGAGAACAAAACCCTTGGGACACACCACGTCTCATAGGGCCCTGCTGGCACTAGGCTGAACACAGGCCTGCCGAAGCAGCACCTGCCAGTGTCTGGCAGACAGCTGGCTCAGGGCTAAGTTTACCTGCACTGCTCGCATTACTGGATTTCTGCACAGGAGGTGGTGTGACATGGTTGGCAATGGCTGTGGAAGAAGGGGGAGGTATAGGAGGGGCTGCAATTTTGCCTCCAGGCGGTGGTGGCAGCAGGCTTAGGCCCCCTGATCCAGACACACGGGGCTTGGCTGCTCCTCCTTTCTTTGATGTCATGTTCTGTATAAAAAAAAAGGAAGAGTAAAGAAGAGTCTCCATTGGCATATCCAGAGAAAGAAGCAGGGTAAACTGGTCTGCTTACCCCAATGTTTAGTTTGATGGTCTGCCCTTCCTTAAACCCTAGGTCTAATTTGGGACGTGTGTCAGCTTCCTGGGATTCCTTGGAGATTTCAGTCTCCTGCTTCACCCACCTAAAAAGAAGAGAGGAAGACATGAGACCCTGTGGCAAAAAGGAACAGTGCTTTCGAAAACTGTGAGGTTTCTCTCTTCATCCCACCAAACCACCTTGCCTTGTCCAACCAGCTACCTCCCTACTCCTGGTGTTGCACAGCACAAAGCTGGGACCATCACAAACCCATGAGGCTGTTTAACACTGCACATGGAGGATGGCAGGACCTAAACATTAAGACTTACAGATCTGACCCTGCGGGGGCTCTCAGCTTGCATGACAGCTGGCAGCACACTCAAGTGTCCCTTGCCAGAGCAGGGCTTCAGGGCCAACCCAAGGAAACCTGTGCTAAATGAACATGCACCACCACCCACCATGCTCTACAGACAAGAGGAAAAACAGCACTCCAGAAAAGCAAAACTCACTTGAAGTGATCCTGCAAAGAGACGTTGAAGTCAAAGGCATCACCCCGATCCGTGAAACCAATGCCTATAAAAGCACTTCGTCCTAGCAAGGAGACAGGAGGAGTCACTGGAGGTACCCTGCAACTGGGCCACAAACCCTTCTGCTTGTCCTAAACCACTCTGTGCTACCTCTCTCTGACACACCTGCAGCTGGATGCCAGCAGCTCACAGCAGTTCATTGTCCCTAGCTTTGAGGATGCATTCTTCTGCCCATGGGGCCTGTTTGGAAACTAAATATTCCTTCCCAGCCCAGTCCCCAGACTCTGTGCAAGGCAGAGAAGCTCCTCTGTTTACCTTGCCCTCAGACCCCTCCAGGCACACCATACCTGGCCTTTTCAGCACTTCCAACACCATTTCCATCCTCCTGGAACACTCCCAGCTCCACCTGAGTATCCTCCACCCCGAGCACTTGGCACATACACTGGCCCCCAACTCACCAGTCCCATCCTGAATTCGAATGACAAAGTAGCGGCTGGAATCTGCCACAGTCTCCACGGCAATGCCAGGGTATTGATCTATAGGAGCCTGGGCAAAAAGTTCTCCTGCAGACAAAGAATCAAGTGTCAAGGAGAGCAACCCCTTGCTGAAGTGTGGCCAGGGCTACCATGCACAGCTCTGGGCAGGCTTAGAAATACAGGCTCATGGGCAGCAATCACAATCACAGCCTTGCCAAGGCACAGCCTTTCCCTTACCTGAAACCTTATCCTCCAGTTTTATGTAAGCAGTTTTGCCTTTGGAGGTGACACGAAGCCGCCCTGTCCAGTCTGGATGGTCCAGTTTCCAGTCGGATGCCCTGGAAAGAAGAGTAGCTGATCACTGACCATAACCAGCCTCTCCAGTTCAGCCCAGCCATCTCAGCAGAAGTCTCTGCTCCCAAATCCTCAACGCCTGCAGCTGCCTCATTCCACTTCCCTGCCCAAAGAAGACATGGGGTCCCAGCTCCTCTCTTGCTGCTGCCAATTGACACACGACTGTGACTGGCATCTCTGGGTAAAGGAAGAGACACAGGCCAGAGAACATCAACTCCTCACCTTTATAAGCTTGCAAAAGATGGGAGACAGAAGCCCAGAAACTCACTTGAACAGGAAATCCACGAGCAACTAGTAAGTGACTTATGAGCATTGAGAAGACCCCAAAAATTAATTAGTAACATGCTGAAAAGCCACTCCATTATTCTACCCTATTGTTGTAAAATAATACCGAGTACTTCTGAACCTAGAGGCAGCTGACTTACACCAGGCAAAACACACATACAGAGATTTTGACTGACCTATCACACTTTGCCACAGATTCTTGTGAAGGAAAAAAAAAAAAAAGAAAAAGAAAAAGAGGAAAAACCCAACCTACAGAATCACAGAATATTCTGAGTTGGAAGAGATCCACAAGGATTACTGAGTCCAACTCCTGGCCCTGCACAGGACACCCCAAAAATGACACCATGGCCCTGAGAGCATAGTCCAAACGCTTCTTGAACTCTGGCAGTCTTGGTGCTGTAAAATCTACAGGATCTTATAACGGGAAGCAAACATCACAGGCCAGGCACAGGCCAGGCACAACATCCGCCTACAGTCTGTCGGGTTCAAGTAGTACACAAACCCCCTTCTCCAGCAGGTCTGTGGGCACAGCTTACAAAGTCACACTCTGCTGCTTTTGGCTGACCAGAGAAGGCATTTCTAACTGCTGGTCCAGCAGGCCCTTCTTAAAAATCACCCCGAATTCCTCCTGCCTTCCTCTCCGACACTAAGAGAGCCCCCAGGCCAAATCCAACGTGCCGCTATACCACATCAGCGTCACATCCCAGGGAACCCAGCAAACCGGGAGCAGACGTCAGCTCTGCCTGAAGAGCAGGTTGCGCCCTCACCTCCTGCCCCTGACTAACAGAGCAGCCCCCGCTCCCCCACAGCACGGAGCGGAGGCTCCTCTACTTTCAGGCGCTGACCACCTGCCCACAAGAGGCAATTCCAGCCGGCGGCTCCCCCAGAGCTCGGCTGGAGGGGGCTCAGGGGATGGCCAGACCTGCTCGCGGCCACGGGACACGGCTTTGCCAAGGGGCGAGGCCGGGGCACGGCACGGCACGGCACAGCCCCCGGCTGCCCTGTCCTGCCGGCCCAGGCCGGGCCGCGCCGGGGCGATCGCGGGCGCCGCACGCTCCCTCACCTGTACCCGCGGTTGGAGGTGCGCGGCGGGATGCGGTAGACGTTGACATCGGGCTTGACGCAGAGAACGGACTCGTATTCCAGCTCGGCCGCCGCCATGTCGGCAGCGAAACCCTTCGAGGAGCGAGCGGCGGGAGCCTAGTGACCAGCGGCGCTGCCCACCGCCATCTTTGATGAGGGCAGACACCGCCTGGGGGCGCCGGCGCGGCCGGGCGAGACGCGGGTCACGTCGGGGAAGCGGAGGGAGCCATCTTGGATCCTGGCAGCGCGGAGCGGGGGCGGGAGGGCGCCATCTTGGAGCCGCCTCTGACACAGCAGCGGCGGCCGGCGCCATCTTGGGGCCTGGCAGGAGCCGCGGCGAGGCTGGGGCGGCCATGTTTGTCTGGGGCAGCGGGAAGTGCCGGCCGGCATGGCGGGCGGAGCGCGGGTGCCCGTGCCGCCTCACGGTACCGACCTGCTCGTCTGGATCCCCCCGGGGCCCGCTCCCCTGCCGCCCTGGGCCAGACCTGGGGGTTTAAGTGGCAATGTTCTTTCTGTGGGGCGGGGATTAGGTGGCTTTTTGGTAAAAGAGCAAACCAAAAAAGGAAATGCGGCACAAAGCGCAACGTGTTTTGCTGCTGGATGTGATGGTGTGAAAAACGAGGTTCNTCTGTTTAAAATTTGACAATCCACTGTGGTCCAGATCTGCTGACCACATCCTCTGGTTATCCTGTGTTCCATGTCCTGATCAATAGATTCTTCCTTCCAGGATCCGAGGCCTGTCGTCGTTATCTTCGGCCCCAGGAATGTGGGGAACTTCCTTGCTTATTTTTATTATTCTCTGAGTTAGTTACATGAACAAAAAGGAGCATTCTACATATCATGATATAATCCTAAGAAATCACACTACTATTTCTAAGAAACTATATCCATGCAACTAAGTTTTCTAACATTACACATGTGACATTCCTTTTAATATTTGCTAAAAGCCAATAATACAATATGCACTTTTAACGATAGAAATGCCAGCTATGCAAAGCTTAGTTTCAGGAGTGGGTCTTCCTGCAAAATGTGGCCAAAGTAAGGCTGTAGGTACTAGTTTATTTACCAATAATAATAAGGCTGCAGTATTTAAACCACTCATTTAATGGTGGCTTCTCCATGGAGACTGGTGTTGAAGTTTACTGTGGCGCAGCATCCTGAGTCTCTAGAAGTATCAATGTGTACTCTGAAAAGTGCAAGAAAAGGCATCAGAAAAGTTACAAAATTACATAGAGCTGTGTCTGAGCATTCCATGTCAAGCATTTGAACGGGCTGCCTAGGGGGGGGTGGTGGAGTCACCATCCCTGGAGGAGTTAAGGCAGAAATAATCACTGAAACATCGCTAAGTTTGAGGGGGTTTGGGGGGGGTGTGTGTATTTGGTTGGTTTTTGGGTTCTTTTTTATCCCCAGTCAGGAATAGCATTAGTTAATGCATACAGAGCCATTCCCAGCCATGGCTATCTAGTCATAATTCTCTATATTTTTTTCTTGTTCTATAACTTTTTAAGATCAAGGACCAGTACAGCATTCAGAATTCAAGAAGCAACTTATATTTACCTTTTGAAGAGAGTTGCTTTTTGACCTAATTTTTCATTGAGCACTAATAACTTACCGGGAGTACACCCCTCCATGTGCATAGTTACGGTTGCTTTTCCAAGTTTAATGATTCACAATTAGCAGTATTAAATTTCACCTACCTTTTTACAGTGCTGTCATTCAGCGTGCCACAGTCCTCCTACGGTCCCTCTAGAAGGAGAGCATGTCGGATGAGGGAGTGGCAAAGGGCCAACTATTATAAGGAATGTGAGGAAAGACTCACAAGCAGCGCCAGAACGCCAGGAATACATCTCCTATTCAATTCCATTGAAACTTAACCAGCAGAGAACATCACATTCTTCTGCCTGGTTCAAACAAGCATCTCTGGACCAAAAAAATACAAAGCAGTGCCAATAACCACTGAAATTTAAATTTTCATTCATTTTTTTACTTTTTTTTTTTTAAGGATTCAGCAGAGAGGTTTGAAATCTTGAAATATAACATATTTTAAATCAGATTATGAAAGCAATGAAGGATCCATATTCTTCCCTCACAGAAATCTTTCAATTAATGAAAACCAAAGAAGAGCGGGAGTCTTGGATGTAACTTCCACTGTGTGAAAGATCATAGCTAGCTAGGCATGCCTCTGCAGAGAAACAAATGGAAGATTGGAGAGGGGCTGCAAAGATTTTGAGAACTGCGGAAGTAGAAAAAATATGAAATACAAGTGTAATTCTCTGTTTCTTACCAAAGTGTTTCAGAGACAATCTGCTTACTCTTGCAGGGGGGAGGCTTTTGTAAACCTGCTGATCATGTTTGTAGAATTGCACATGGGTGTAACAGTTTAGTAGTTGACAGACTGGTGCAGTTTTGCAGCAACAAACCTGGAATGGCAATACACATGGCAGCTTGCATTATGGCTTTAGCCAACTTGCACTGGCCATTTGAGCCTAGATGACGAGATAAACTTCATTTTGAACATCCTCACAGACAACCTGATGGAATATGGGCTAGATAAGGGGACAGTGAGTAGTGGCTGAACTGCTAGGCTCAGAGGGTGGTGGTCAGGAGAACTAAATCCATCTGGAGAACAGTCACTAGTGCTGTCTGGCTGCAGCTGACACAGGTTCCATACTAACTCTTCATTTTTGACCTGGATGATGCACCCTCAACAAGTTTGCAGATGATACAAAGCTGATAGGAGGGTGGCTGATGCACCAGGTGTCTGTGCTACCATTTAGAGGAAACTGGACATCCTGGAGAACTGCGCAGTCAGGAACCTCATGAAGTTCAAGGAGAAGAGAAGAATCCTGAGGAGGAACAACCCCGTGCACTAATAAATGCTGGGGGCTGGGGACCTGGAAGGCAGCTTTGCAGAGAATGATGATGTTGTGGTCCTGGTAGACCAAAACTTGAACATAAGCCAGCAATGTGCTCCTTGTAGAAAAGAATGCCGATAGTTTCCTGGGCTGGATTAGGAGGTGTGTTGCCAGCAGGTCAGGGGAGGTGATCTGCCCCTCTCCTCAGCACTGGTGAGGCCACATCTAGAGTGCTGGGTCCAGTTCTGGGCTCCCCACTAGCAGAGAGACATGGACATACTGAAGTGAAATTTGTGGAGAGCCACTAAGGTAATCAAGGGACTGGTACAGCTGTTATGCAAGGAGAGGCTGAGAGAGCTGGACCTGCTCAGCCTGGAGGAGAGAATTATAGGATGATTTGGATTGGAAGGGACATCAAAGTTTGTCTAGTTCCACCCTCCCTGCAGTGAGCAGGGACACCTCCCACTAGACCAGGTTGCTCAGAGCCTCATACAACCTGGGGAGAAGAGAGAAGGCCTAGGGAGATTTTTTTTCTGTCTGATGGGAGCATTAATGGAGATGGAGACAGACTCTTCTCAGTGGAGCCTGGTGACAGGACAGGAGGCCAGGGGGCACGCTGAAATATGGCAAGTTCCATCTGAGCTCAAAAAATCACTTTTTTACTGCAAGGGTGATTGAAGGTTGGAAGAGATTATCCTGGAGAATTTGTGGTATCTCTTTCTATGGAGATACACAGACATAACTGGACACAGTCCTGCTTAATCTTCTCTAGACAACCCTGTTTTGAGCAGTGAGGTTGGGCTAGACAGTCTCCAGACAGTCTTCCAACTTCAACTAATCAGTGATACTGTGAATTAGAGCCTTTCTCAGCTAGCTTGGTCTGTTTATCATGAAGGAAACAGGGAGAGGCAGAGTAAAATACAATGTGGTGATTTGAGATTAACATCAAGGCTTAGAGAAGTTTTAAGCTGGAGGATAGAACTGGTGAAGGACCTTCTTGCAAACTAGGGCTTGACCAGCAGATCCCATGGTGGTGACCAGGCTGTGTGTCCCTCAGCCAACAGGAGCCCATAGGAATAACATCTTACCAGTGCTGCCTGTCTGGGCCCGAGGAGTCCCCCCAGAAGGATGGCAGCTGAAAATAAGATGAAGCTAGAGGAATTTTCCTGGCAGGCTGCTGACAGCCTGTCTATCTTTGTGGGTACAGCTCAGTTCTGGCCTGGCTTCCTTTTTCTGGTTTTGTGTTGGAGGCAGCATCTGTGTCTTTCACAGACATGCTCAGGAGCAGAACTCTGCTCTGTCATGGTTCATTTTCCAGACCAAAACCAAAATACTGAGGCTGATTCTTGTATGTCTGGGCTTTGTTATTTCTGCTAGCAGTCTTGATTTCCCAAATTGTGAGGGGCGAGGGGGAACCCCCTTGTTAAACATTACAAATGCCTTGCCCTGAAAGTCTTCCTTTTTTATTGCCTTGCCACATTTTGTGCAAATCAGCATTTCAGTTAACTACTTCTATCTTTTTGTCAGTCAAGTTCCTTTTTTAAAAATAGACTTTTAATACCCTGAAAAGTTAAAAACAGATTAAAATCCTTTTGTCATGACCAGTCATGGTTTGCTGAGTACAGTGTTCTGTATTTGATGAAGTAAACTGTCTCAAGCTGGGACAGAAGCTGATCTGGATTGATAAGAATCCTAGAAATGGGAATTAGCTAGGTGAACATGCTGACCTGATAAGACATAGAAGTGGCTACAAGACAATAACAGATCAGACATTTGATGGCAACATGGCAGGGTTTAGACTTACGAATTACTTCCAGCTAAGGTCAGCACTGTGCCAACAGGCAAGATGTCATTCAGTTGTCTTACAGAATGTAGTAAAGTATATGTCTGTGATTATCATTCCCATGCTTTCTATTAATGTTTTATTTAGGGCACTATTTTATTTTGACAGTTTTGAGAAACTTCCTGTGGTTTGACTCTTTATTTTATGAGCAGATGATATCTAAATCTTCAAATGACATTCAAATGAGTCATTTTATCAGGGTGAAAGAACACACTTGGCACACACATGCGCATGCAGGAAAAAAAATGCAGTTCCTAAAATGTCATGTGAGTTTTTTCAGTCGCTCCAGAGACAGGACTGTTGGTACTTGCTCCGTGACACACTGAAATAACTGCTTCACTCAGGTAGGTATCATAAGCTGGAGAATTTTTCTTTTCTCTTCTACTTGCCATTTATTATTCTTCACTCCTGAAAACCTCTCTCCCTCCTCCAGTTCCCCCTTCCATTTTCAAACCACATTTCAGCCCTTTTAGCACTCTTGAAAACATAGTGTGGGCAGTATCTTCTAATTGATTCATCCCTCAGTTTACTTTGGAGTAGGACTTGCGTTACTATCTTTACAGCATTCCTTGTTTCCCTATCCTCTTCATTCCATTTTCTGTAGCTATTTGGGGAGGCAGCAGGGTTCAACACTTGCAGCACTGTTTGCCAGTTGTCCCTCTAAAAGTTGTTTCTATATGGATCAGCAAGACCACAGGAAATTGGAAGAATTTTAAATTAAGCCTCCAGCTTTAAGTTAAGCCTTCCAGTAACTTCTTTCATGGCCTTCCTTGCAGGTCACCCTTACCTACCTACAAGTCTCTTAGCAGATATTACCAAAAAACTGATAAATCATGATGTTTGTTACAATTGTTTATCTCATTTTCTTCTTAGTGAAATAACACTTATGCATCACTCCACATTCAGACTGTATGTTATGCAAGAATGAGATTGATTATTTGAACTTTTTTTAAAATAATATTTATATTTAGTCCTGCATACAAGAGTCTCTGGCTCGTATTTAAGTACTGGCATGACAGAGGTTAAAAGAGGGTCAGTTTTCTTATTTATGTCTTCTCAGTTGCTTCTGCAGGCTGTATTCAGCTCTTCCCTCTTCAGATTCCTTGCATTTTGGTAACCTTTTTAGGGACCTTTCAGCAACACAACTGCGTTTATCAGTTCAACAAGGGTTTAGTTAACAGGAATTTTATAGACAATTCTATTAATGCCTAAAGGATGAAGATCGGGTTCTTTTTCTCTGTTCTATCTTGCCTTTGCTGATTTTCTTTTCCTTTCTAAGTCCAAGGATAATTGAGCAATTAACATTTTTCCTCTAGTATGATCATAGTTTTAAAATGTAACTTAAGTATGCTGTAGGTCAGCTTCATTGTCTTGCAGTAAGACAGCTCTTATCTAAAATGGCTCAAGAACATTACTCTGTATTTTCATTTTTATTTCTACAACTAAATATCTATCTGTTCTTCGTACACATTCATTTATTGTCTTTCCTAGAATCTTAAACCATTAATGTCTTATCTCTCACCTCGTCAAGATGAGCTTTCCAAGGAAGCAGCAGAGAGCTCAGAACACAAGCAAAGGAAAAGGAAGTGGTCACTGACACTTCCCTAAAATATCCCTTACCCAACAGAGTTGATGTCCAGAGTTGATTCTATTTGTAATGTCCAGAAACTGAAGCAGGGTTATTTCAGCAAGACAGGCGTTGCTTTCTTAACTTAAATGTATTTCACGAGTTATGCCAGAAGAAATTGCTCATTTTAAAGGGAACAGCAACTAAAAAGGCTGATTTGCCTTTCTGAAGCAGGAAGTCAATCAGGAAACACACCTGGGGGACAGCATGACCATGTGAATAGAGAGCTCCACTTTGGAGACTGAAAAGAACCAGACAGAAATCAAAGAGGATGATAGAGATAGGAGAACGCAAATGTATAGAGCCCCATTTGAATGGTGGGCTTACATAACTTAGCCACCACAAGAGTGATGAAAAGTGTTCAATGGGTACATTAGTAACAAACTTGTATAGACCAATGCCTTCGTATCCTGACAGCTCTGTACTGTCACCTGACTCAGGGATGCTTCAGTAAAGGTTAAGAGAAGAATTTGGGGAGGAGGATGTGAATTGCTACTAATTTACTTTCTGTTTTATAGCTGCAGAATGCCTCAAGGCCTGGGCAATAGCAGTTCACAGGAACAGGCTGCTGTATATCATGCACCGCAATCAATCCTCTCCATTGCTATCTTCATCATTGTTTTCATCGTAGGTATCCCAGGCAATGGGTTGGTGATCTGGGTAGCTGGCCTGAAAATGCGAAGGTCTGTGAACACTGTCTGGTTCCTAAACCTTGCTGTGGCTGATATCATGTGCTGCTTGTCCTTGCCGTTTTACATTGTTCACCTGGCCCTCCATGAACGCTGGCCCTATGGCTGGTTCCTCTGCAAAGTCATTCCATCAGTCATAATCTTCACCATGTTTGCTAGTGTCTTCCTACTTGTGGCTATCAGCATTGACCGGTGCCTCCTGGTGATGAAACCTGTCTGGTGTCAGAACCACCGAACAGTGAAATTTATGTCACTAATATGCGGCGGCATTTGGATCCTGGCCTTCATTTTCTGCTTCCCTGCCTTCTACTACCGTGAGACAAGCACTTATGATGGCAAAATGCAGTGTAGGTACAATTTTGAAGTTGATGATTACATAGATTATCCTGTAAATGCATCTGTAAATGTGTCTCTAAATGAGTTATGGGAAGAATACTCAACCTACAATGATAGCGACTTGTGGGGAAATACCAATGAAGATGATTATTCTGTACCCCTTGCCTCAGTGGTAATAAACATCACTAGGGTTGTCTTTGGCTTTGTGCTCCCCTTTGGAATAATGGCAGTTTGCTATGTCCTCATTGTTCTCAGAACACATGCAAATCAGTTTCACAAGCCACGCAACAGGATGCTGCGAACAATTGTGTTTGTGGTAGTTGCATTCTTCATCTGCTGGGCTCCATACCATGTAGTTGGGATTCTCCACATTGTACCTAGTCTTGGAACAGGACTGATGGAGTCACTGATCATGTGGGATCACCTCTCTACAGCACTTGCCTATGCCAACAGCTGCATCAACCCTCTGCTTTATGTTTTTGTGGGACGGGACTTCAGGGCAAAGGTACGGCAGTCGGTACAAAGAATTTTGGAAAGTGCCTTTACTGAGGAACCTACATCCTTAACCCTTCACAGAAGCCAGACTTCAGCAGAGAAGAACCTTAGCAGCACCTTGTAACGTAGGACTTCCTATCAACAGTGTAGAAAGAGCAAGCTGCATTGTGCTGCACATCAATCACTCTCTGCTTAGCAGGTGGTTCTGCTCCATGTTTGACTAATCTGCAGCCCCAACCCAGGACACTGCAATCATTCAGCTCATGACAGATAACCCCCTTTCTATCCTACACGAGAGAGATGGGAAATTGGAAGTACCGAGAGTAACAATCTGAGGGATGACTGTGGTGAAGCAGAAGATACAGTATTTTAAACCTACACAGCATTTTGAGAAAGCAGGGCTGGCTACAGATTGCTGGCTACAGATTTGTGGTGGGAATCATGTAGTTGAACCTCTCAATTGAGAATGTTATTTTATTTGCATATTTCTTTGTTCTACATCTCCTGTCTCTGACAAAGTTCAGATAAAACTAACTTGGATGTTGCTCCTCAGAAGGTCATTGCATCTTTTCCCTGTGACTCTACTAGGGGTCTGAGATGGGTATGGGAATACCTAAAGATTTCCCTGGAGGGTACTGCTCCATTTCCTTACAGCCATGCACTAGAACAGTACTTGCCCAAATCAGCTGCACTGAACTGACTTTTGTGCCCTGGTAGATGTATTTCTTTGTCCTGGCAAATACACCTGCTGTACCTATGTTCATCAGCATGTGCACACTCGCTGTGTCCCCAATACTCCCTCCACCACCACAGTCCCGTATCTTCCTTTTAGGAAGGAATTTGAAATAATCCAAATGTACCTACTGCATTTTGAGATGGCACACGAGCAGAATTTGAGCAGCTGTGGTCACTGATGACCCAGATTAGATGACTTCTGGACTATCTGCCATTTGAGAAAACCCTGGAATGGAGAAGTGGTAACATCCAATCTGACCCCAAGAAGGTGGGGAATGATCATGTCGTGGCTCAGTCACATCAGGCTCTCTTTACAAGAGAGATGTGCTTCTTATGTCCTTCCAGCAGAGAAAAAATTTCATCCAGTCAGGCTGTTTGGGATGTTCCCAAGACTGAATGTTCCCTGCTCCTGAAAAGCAGAAATATATTTACTAGGTACTCTATGGAAGCAGTTTAAAATCTGATTTTTGTGTTAGTCCTTCCTTAAACGAGAAAGGTCAGGAAATAGTATGACAAACAGACATTATGCATTGGTAGAGTTTTCACTCTGCCTTTCTGCTGGGCACAAATTGAAAGACTCTCAGATCTCAGTGCCCTGAGAACAGCCAGCTGGGAGAACCTTCAGCTCTTATCCTAAAAAGTCTCCATCTAAAGTACATTCACATGTGGGCTGTCCATTTGGCCATGTCCACACCCAAATTCTAAGGTGGGAACGGAGCCATCGTAACAAGTGCTGCTGAAAGAAAAAAAATCAATACTGGCACCGAAAGAGTTAAACCATAAACATTCACTTTTTCTTTTTATTAAGAAAGCATGCACAAAAATAAACTCGTGAGACCACGCCCCTCTCTCCCTGACCACTGACACGAAGCATTGGGGGCCACATCGGGCTGGAGGGGCCTGCAAGCCCCCTCTGTGGGCCAGGCTGTCCCCCCTGCCCTCCCTGCAGGCCGGTGCCAGCGCACCCGCAGAGCTCCACGCCCACCCATCGATGTCTTCCCACGCACTAACAATGCACACTGATTTCAGGGGCAGAGGAACGAGGCTAATTTGCACACTGACCGGCATGTATTTACATATGCAAATGAGGCACAACTTAATACGCAAATGAGGCAAATATGCAAATGAGGAGCACTTGGATACGCAGAAGGAGCCATCTTGGTTTGTTTTTCTTCCGGTGGTGTTTTCAGACTTCCACAGGGCCGGCTGTCAGTAATGTCCTCTTGCAAAACACTAACTGGCACCTGCCGGAAGTTGTCTCTCGTTGTCTCTGGTGCCACTTTCCACAGAAACCTATCACACATGCTTCCGAGCTGTATCATTCCATCCTGAGGCAGCAGAGATAACAGCTGACTCCATGTTGAAGCTGTCTGGGATTCCTCATTTCTCTTGGAAATGCTCAATGACGAACTCCCCCCCCCCACAAACACACACTTAAAACAAAAAAAAAAAAAAAAAAAAAAAAANGAAAAAAAAAAGGGGGGAAAAAAAAGAAAAAAAAAAAAGTGTTCTTCCCCCCTTCCAATGCAATGAGACTCTGTCCGCTTCCCTGACAACAATCCAATTTCCAACTGATTTATCCCTACAGCAAATTTAAAAAGCAGTGCTAGTTCCCCACCTTCCTGCAGTCAGAATAGAGGTTATTACTTTACTCCTGTGCTCCAGGTCTGTCAAGCAGCCATGATAGTCTATTTCCACATTTGTTCCCTTCACTGGTAAGCAAGGAATAAGGCCTGGGGGGAGGCTTTATGAACTATTAAGAGGAAACAAGACAGAGCTATACCAGAAAAAAAGGGGAACACAGGACACAACTTTGGGGAGGAAACGTCTCAGTGCTCACTCCTATTCCTGCACCTTTTCCACCTTCCTGATTTGCATGTGCTGACAAAGCTTATCTTTCAGGACTTACACTAGATTACATCTCCCCAACTGAACTGCAAAGGGTCTGACACACCCTCCTCCCTTTTATATGACACTCTTTGGCTGGTCGGTTCAAAACCCTGCCCCGCTTCCCTCTCTCTCCCCTAATGCCCCTCTTAAAAAAACTGCTCGCGAGGGCTTCCCGGTCCCTGACCAGAGGGTCCAGCCCTTGACCAGCAGCCCCCCAGTTCAGCCCCACTCTGCACAGCAGCTTCCTCTGCCCACCACAAGCCCATTCACCAAGTGGGAACCACTGACCAAGGATGTGCACCTACACAGACAGACTCCTGTTGGCATTCTCAACACAGGCAAGGACAGCCCCCAAAGAAATAGAGGTGGAGGGCCAAATAACAATTGGACAAATACTGATGAGAGAAAACTTCCAAATTTGCATATGAAAGGAAGAGCCTCACTATATAATTGAAAAAAGGCTTGAAGGGGTGTGAGGTGAAATGAAAAGCTCTGGGTAACAGAATTTGCTGAATCACATGTGACACCTCTGACTGCTTCTTTCACCTGATGGGTATGTAGGCTTCACCTAGAGACTGCAAAAGGCAGTGTAGGAAATGGGTCAGGATTCCCTCAAAATCTCTCAGTCTTCACAGATGGCACCACATTCTGAAACCCAACTTCTCTGCTGAAATACCATCTCTGCTACATTCTCCTTTCTCCAAACTCAGGTCTGCCCTCCCAGCTCAGCTCAGCTCTCCCTACCTCAGGGATTACCCTCTCTTGTACTTGGGAACTTTTCTTCCTGTTCTGCTGGTGCGACAAAGTTCGCAGAGCTAAGATCACCCCTCCAGTGTCCCTTCAGCCCCCTGACCTTTACAACATTTACGGAACAACATAACTACAGGCTCCCAGGGTCCACTAGGCTCTCTCACTCCAGTAGCCAATATGACAGATTCACCGGCCACCTTGAAGGGAAAGAGGGATTGTTAAACGCAAAATGATGGAGGCAGAGAAAGATGCACTCGAGGATTCAGCCTTCCAAGGTCTTTTCATGGCACCAAGGACCCATCTTCCCGCCCTCCACAGGGCACTGTGCAACATGAAAGAGCCAATCCGATGCGTCCGAGGCCACCGGAGAAGGGGGAGGGCTGTGCTCAATTATTGGTAATAATAATAATAACAATAACAATAATAATAAACAAAAGAAGAAAAGAAGATATAACAGGACGCAAGGAAGGATTATCTTCGGCAGCATCTTGCGGTGGCTTCTCTGGCGGAGATAGAGAATATATATCTATATACAGGCAAGGCAGGGAGGCTGGGGAGGGCGGTGCTGACACCATTGACCCCACGTCCCCCTCCCCTCCCACGTCCTTCATAAAGGACGGGCTATCAAGTCTGTAACTCGCTAGGTGATCAAGTCCCAGTCAAAATCATCGGGGATTTCCTCATTGGCGCCTGGAGGAGGCCCTGGAGGCCGAGGGACCAGATGATGAGCTGAGCCAAAAACAAGAAAAAAAGAAGAAAAAGGAAAGACAGCAGTTAGAATCAAAAACCACATGCTTTTTCACAGTGGGCCCTCGGGCAAAAGAAACCACAAGTGATTTGGGCCTTCTTCCTTCCAACTGTCTAACAAACAAGAACACTATTTGCATCAATCCCTCTGTCGGACAGCATCTACCAATGTCTGGGGGTGTTCTGCTGTGAGATTCTCCACAGCAGCTTCTACAGAAGTTAAGTTTCAGCCTCCTTTACTTACCTCATAGCTGACTGCTGACAGAGCACAAAGGACTTCATCAACAGAAGCTTCTCATGTACAGTTGTCTTCAAACAACTAACTGAGGGTGAGGCTAACCTAGAAGACTTTATGTGAAGTGAAAGAAATCAGGCCTTTGAAATCCTAAACCTTCCCAGAGCTATGACAGAGCCCTAAATAGAAGGTCCCTTGCATTCCCTGCTCCCTCTCTACCCACAGTGCTCCATTTGATTACTAAGTGCTTTGGGAGAAATGCACAAAGGGGTTGGGAACCAGTTCTTTAATATTCATTGGTGTAATATGCTTTAACGTCACCCCTTACCTGGGCGGTTATATCCTGGAGAGTCCTGGGTGGAAATCTGGTACATAGGAGATGGCCCGGAGAAGAGATGGGGAGGCTGGGGCTGACCATAGGAGTTCACTGTGAAAGGAAATGAATTAAGAAAACAAAAAAACAACTGTTAATGTTCAAGTCAGAACTCTTGGCCCTGACTGGGTGGCAGCTCAGCCACAGAGCAACTCACTCAGACCCACAGGATACTGAGGAGATGTTCAGCTGTTGGGTCCTAACTGCAAGCTATAGCTTGGTCAGGGATCTTGTTCTTGAAACCAGCAGGAGTTTCTCTATTATTGTAAAAGAAGAAAATTTTCATCCAGAAACACCACAAGCTGGCTCAATATCATCCATTTAGTTCAGTACTAGATGACACACACCACTGCAGTTCTATCAAGACCATCACATCCCCTCCTCAGAATGCATCCCCTACTCCTTGTACAGTGTTTCTCCAACAAGGGTGCAAGAGCTTTCTCCTTTACTGTTCCTCCCATCTGGAACAGCAATCTCTCCACCTTGCCATTCCTCTCTGTTGGTCACCTAAAAAAGCAGCATCCCCTTCTCCTCTTCTAGGTTTGCCTTTTAAATATATTCCTGCCTGAAGGTTGCCTGTCAGTAGTATGCATCACATAACAGCAGTCTGTCCAGGACACAGGTATAGGACAGTTCTTTAAAGCTAAGTTGCTACGAACAGCTCTGACAGCCTAGCTCTGATTTGCTCAGTGCTGCATTGCCTGATAAGGCTACAGGTAGTTTAGGATACTCGCAGAACTGGGCCTTCATTTACACGTCATTTTAGTCTCCTCCCAGTTACCTTGGTTCATGGATTGCTCCTGTTTGCCACTGTTCAGGGCACAAGAATCAGAGATTCGAGGGGGCTGCTGTGGGCCAACCAGATGAGGGAGCTGACCAGTCTGGGTAAGGAAGTGATTAAGGGAGTCACAGAGGTTGGCAATATGGTGTTGATCCAGCGTCCAGTTCTTCCGCTCAGCCTGGCGCAAACTCTCCATGAGCTCTGCAGGGGACAAAGGACAGTGTCAAAGACAGTAGTCACACTGTGATCTTCCCTGCAAAGAGTTTCTGTCTTCTGCCCCAAAATCCTAACTCCTCCTCACTAACCAAACTTTATAGTTTCAAATCTGTCACCAGACCCCTGAAGAGCTCCATATCTAGGATACTGTCACACTGACTCAGGTAGGGCAAGGAAGAGTTGGAAGGAAAAATCTCAGCTTTCTGACATACTTTTATGAATTAATTCTCCCTGCCCCAAATCCTGCAGTGTTCATTCAAGTGCTTCAAGATCTTTAACAGAACCCATGAAGTAGGACACCTCTTTTTAAAAACGAGGTGAATCACTGATGGCACTTGCCATGGTTCCATTGAGAAAAAAGATCCCTGCACAGTATTCACACGTCCTAGACTACAGCCCTAGTCATTGAGTCACTAGCCCTAGTCACTAGGCCAACACTGACCTGAGAATTGGGAGTGCTCAATGCTAGACCAGTTCAGCCGGTTTACCATCTTGAAGCTTTCTTTCAGGGAATCAATGTTGGAGCACCAATCAGGGGGAAACGCTGGAATGAAACAGGGACAAGATTAATACAATACAGATCACCCTTTCCTCCACCCCTTAATATAAAAAGATTGGCTTCTCTTCACCAAAGAGCCTGATGCTACAACAGCTAGAAATCATTTCTCCCTTGGGAAAACCAGGGATGGTATCTCCTTTTTCACTAAGGCCCTGACTTTATGCTGCATCCTTTAACAGAATCCCAAATCCAGAGTGGTTTTATCTATCCTCCATTCTCCAGTAAGGAAGCTATTTCCTTCTCGGATTTCAACCGTATCTGACTTTCCCCCGTTTTCTACACACAAGTAGGCACTACTTAGGGAAAGCTCACTTGTGGGATTTCTGTCTGGGGTCTCCCCTCTGCTCCCTTTCCCCCCTCTGTGCCTTCCACTGCCCCTGACTCACCAAAGCCAGCGTTGTTGATTGAAGCCTGTGACTGCTGCTGCTGCTGGTGCTGGTGTGGCTGCTGCTGCGGGTGGGAGTGCGGGTGATGTTGTTGATGCTGGTGGTAACCTCCATGCTGCATTGGGGGCGGGTGCATGGACATCACTGGTGGAGGGCCATAACCTTCACCACCCTGCTGCTTTCCTCCTTGGGATGGGCAACCCTCTGGGGTTGGAGTGTGGAGTGGGGGAGCAGCACCCACTGAGGAGGGGCCTTGCTGCTGCTGCTGCTGGTACATATAGTAATTGTGGTTGGAGGGCTGCATGTCACCAAGGAGAGAAGAGAAACCTGCCAAGTAAATCGAAGGGGAGGGATCTTTAAGACAGCCGGGATCAGACCTGTGCTTACATTATCCAGCTCTAATTTCACACTGCTCATCCCGCTATTTATGAAGCTTTTGGAGTGCCCTCTACAGGCTGCCAACAACCATCATCTGTGCAGTTATGCCCTTGCTGTGCTTCAGACTGTTCAAAACAAAAGGCTCTACAACAAAGACCCAGAAGGATTTTAGTATAGCATTAGGCACTTAGGTTTCTCCCTGGATTTTTTCCTAGACTTCCCAAAGTAACCCACCCTCTCCTGAAATGTCAAGCACGTGTTGTTTTCCTATAAATGACCATTAAGCAAACTTAAACAAAACATCTACAAAACGGATAACTTAATCTGACTTGGTGTTTCCAAAGGCTTCCTTGAGTTCCCTTCTTACAAGTGGCTTGGTCAGGAATCTTCACAATTTTTCTCACACTGATCATAAGAGGTCATAAAAGACTCTGCTTTTGTACAAAGAGCACACTGTACACATCAGGGCTCCTTTATTACTTTCATTCCTCCTGACTCACTGGGTGTGTCATTTCCATCCTCCTGTATTTCAGGCAACCCCTACACGTGAGAGCATCAGGTATTTTCCATACTTCCCCAACACCAGGAGCTCAGCACATCTCTTATGTCTGCTTCCCCTGTTCATTCCCCCCATACACTGGGGAACATCTGTGGAAAACCAGTCAGGGGCACTACTTCCCATTGCCCTGAGCTACTCACTTCTTACTTTGAGTATCCTTATTTGCCCATCTGCAAGCAAGCCTCTCATTTTCATTAGATTCAACATCAACGTTTAAGAGTATCCTACCACTGTCCTAGGGCAAGAGGATAAATACTGCCATCCTGACTCAAAAGCTGCCTACAAAAGTTTTTGAAAAACCGCAAGTTTTCCTACACTGCCTTGAAGCCTAAGACTTGGAGGGAAAAAACAACAGACAGCTGCTAAGCTTGTAAAATCAGAAGAACACACCAAGTCAAGGTTCTTCTCTATTTTTGTACCTTGCTCGCTCATACTACAACACCTCACTCAACAGGCTCCTACAAGGAGTGCCAGCATGATGAATGCAGTAAAGGTGTATACATTTTTATTTCACTGAAGCTTCAAGTTCAGGAGACCCCTTCTAGAGTAGCAAACTTTGCCTGCACTGTGTGATGGCTAACAGCACAGGTGAGAAGCTGATGTAATAACACACTCCTTTTTTACACCAGATTAATGTTTAGAAGAGTGTTTAAAAGCAAAAAGAGCTGTAAGTTTTTCTGAAATATTTTCCGTGGACATCTCATCCCTGCAGTGATTCTGCCCTCTTCTGGCTGCTTACTCAATCCCAGAAATGCAATATATGAATGGAGTTGGAGGCTCTCTCTTTCCTGCTTTTAATCCACAAAGCTCAATTCTCCAAGGCCTTGTAGAATCCCAGTTTTAACTGATCTGAGCAACGATGATTTTCCACTCTCCTTGTGAGAAACTCCAGATGCAACAATCCCCTCCCTCTTACAGTTTCTAGCCTGACAGACTGTGAATGTTTCTCTGACATGCTTTTCTTCAGGAGTTCATTTTTCTCAGTTTCTGCCATTTTAGTATTTGCATTTGTATCAACAGAAGGCATTTTTAAATCATTGTGCTTTTTTATTCTGAGAGAACTAGGGGGAGCAATGCATAAAGGACATGCAGATTTCTTATCAGCTTCTGGCAGAAGTAATTACAGCATGCCAAAGAAGGAAAGTCTGTTTGCACAGGCTCCTGAATGAGGAAAGATCTGAGAGATGCCAAATGGACAAGACTGTGTGGGCAGATACCTGCCCACCCCACATGACGCATGTAGTTACTCACCGTGCTGAGAGGAAGATGATTTCTCCAGCATGGATTTGTAGAGATTTCGGAAGGACCAGCTAAGATCCTGGAAGTTGATCTCAGAGTAGGAGAACTTGAAGTCATGGTTGGCACTGTACAGTGGGGGTGGCACATCGGCCCCTTCACGGCCCTGCCCCCCTGCTACAGTAGAGGCAACATCCACAGGCCCTGCACCCTGCTAAGGGAGGAAGAAATAAGGCCTTTAGCCTGTACTAGGTTTTGCAGCTCGAGACAGAGGTCAGAGACCAGATATGCGTAGAGCATGCACTGATATCCTGTACCACTTCGCTCATCTTCCAACAAATCTTCCCAAATGCCATTTTCCTTGAGGAACACCAACCACAACCGTTCCTCTGCAGCACAGTGGCTCCAGCCTTTTCTTCAGCTATCTAATACCACTATGGCTTTACCCTTATCCCCATTCAACCCTTTGCTAAAATTCACTTCCTCCTTATTTTCTATCTCTGCAATTTCAGCTCCTTCCCTTCTTTTTATTTTTGCCTCCATATCACAATTTTCACAATTCCCTCTCCTCACCACTTCGCTTTTCCATTCATGCACTCCTCCCACTCTCCTTTTCCTCCCACTTCTATCCTTTTCCCCGCGGCTCACCTGACTGTAGTTGGCAATGGGGGTGGTGCTCTGGATCGACATCTGAGGGGTGGCCTCAGGTGGCAAAGAGGCTTCCGTGCTGACTGGAACAGCCCCTCGGGGGCTTTTACTTGCCTCTTGCTCTGGGGAGTCTTGTGGTATCTGTGGATGGGGAAGAAAGAGAAAAGGAAAGGAGCAGAAATCAAAAACAGATGGAGAAGTGAAACTGCAGATGGGAAGCCAGCTCCCCCGCTGTAGAAGTTCATGGCTTAAAAAAGAGGAGGACTGGGCCTTAGTCACTGAAAAGTCAGGATAAAGGACTTTAAACAATATTAACTTTCCTACTGAATAGCAGCAACAACAGGCAATCAGCAGGACATACATACTAGTTTGTTCAGTCCTAGCCTTCGTCTCCCCATCTATACACCCTGACCCCAAAACATTATCATGGTCTGGTGCTGAAGGGAATTCCCAGCCCACTCCATGCTGTGTGGAAAGAAAAACACTCACGTCATCATCTGGAGGATGCCGCCTCTTGCGAGATATATCTGGACATGTATCTATTGTCCAATAAGAGCCCTGGAAAGAAGACCCATTAGTGAATGCATGATGAAATCACAGAGCTTCCTGACGTAGGGGACTGCTGACTCAAGGAATGCAGCACCAACTAAACATTAGGACCACAAGGACCACCCTCTAGAACCTCAGACAACAGAGACTTGGGTGCTGGCAGGAGATTCCTCTCTTGCATTGGGTTGCATTGAACAATGGGGTACAATGCTACTGGTGGAAGGCAGAATCCTCTACTTTCCATCACTCTGAGATAGGACACCAAAAGGATGCTTTGATCCAAGCCAAGTGAACTCTTTTGGGCCTGCACACTCCACTCAGTTGCCTCCTCACAACTTGAATTTATTATTAACTGATGAGAACCAACTCAATGCTGGGATTTGGCAGAGACAGCTAGAAGGACTGCTCTTTTTCCATGGCTGTGAGACTCCAGTCGAGCATCCACAGAGGGGCCATGATGGCTAAGAAATAAACCATGGTTAAGAACTAAAACAAATAATGTACAGAGAGGTCTGTTTATCTTGGACAAGAAAAAGCCAAGGGGATCAAACCACTGTCTTCAATGGCATAAAGGTATTATAAAAGATGACAGAATCAAATTCTTCTCAAAAATGTATAGCACAAGAAGAGACAACAAATACAAGTTACAGCAAGGGAAAGTACAGTCAGATATAAGGAAAAATTTCTTCACAATCATGGTGCTGCAGAACTGGAACAGGTGCCCAGTTTTGCTATCTCCATCCCTGGAGATATTCAAAATTTGACAGATCTCATCAACCTAATGTGATTGTTTCTGTCTGGGAGAGGACAGGACATGTTGACCTCCAGAGGGCCCTTTCAACATAAAATAGTCTATAATTATGTGTGTTGTCTTCTGAATAAATTATAAAAAGAACTCTAGAGTGTGATTTAGCTTGTTTTAACCTCCATTCAAGATCTGGATAATCTGAATAAGTAACAAGCACAGAACAGGTTTACATTATAAACCCAGCCCAACATGCCAATGAACACCTGCAAACATATACCCTTAAGTCAGTTAGGATTTCCTGGAATAAGCCACATAATTAGTGGTAGTTTTGAGCAGTGATCTTCAGAGATCTACTACTTCCATTTACAGATCCAAACTGAGCACCACACAGTCCTTTAAATATAACCTGAAATAAAAGGCCTGAGCAAATGGTCTTTTCTTTTAACTTTAGGATGAGGGGGAGGAGACAATCTTTCTGTCTAAATACATAGTTTCTTGCCCCACCATCTCCTCCTCCTTGTTTGGTTGTGGGTTTTTTTAAACAATAATATCTGCATGCCAATATACCAAGTCTTGGTTTTGCTAGCAATTCCCCTTTACAATCTGTATATGCTATCAGAGTTTTATCAGTCCTTAGTAAGCCAACAAATTCCTAAATTCTTGAGTTTTACTCATAAATTATTTCTACAGATTTAAACTATGTGGCGATGACATTTTTTTCCAACAGCAAATATTTTGCGGTCTATACAGGTAGTAATTCTGCTCTCATTTCCATGGATCTTGCCTCCATTAAATCCATGATGTCACATCACAGTTCTGCTGTTCACCAGCAGTCACTATGATCTCTCATAACAGAACTGGTTGGACTACACCCACATTTTACACAAAAAGATCAAGAAGAAAAAGAAACAAAACTAATAAAGTACATTCAATCACGCTTTTGACTTATGCCAGTATATTTAAAGTGAACTGAATTTCACAGATAAGAAAAATAATTACTAAAACCCTAAAGCTCCTTTACAGGTTCCCTTTAAGTAAATGCTTCTGTAGCCAAAGGACTGCAGTAAATCTTACTACTGCTTCCATTTTTGCCTACACTTTAGGTTTCAAATTCCAACCATGAGTTAGAAAGGGCAACCCCAGCTTATTCCCTGCAGTTTTAAATTGCTTGCCCAGGAGCATGCAGATTTCTTACCTTCCCAGGATCATCTCTTGGTCGAGGCACCTTTCGAAAACATTTATTCAGAGAGAGGTTGTGACGAATAGAGTTCTGATGAGAGAGTAAGAGATACAGGTAAGTGCTACAACAAAAACATACAGTGTTCTGAGTATGCCCTGGAGGAGGTAGAGAAAACAGGATGGTACATAGTCAAAAGCCAAAGCTCACTACATATCCCTGTAATGGGGCAGAACAGAAGTTGTGGAAAGGGATGGATTAACATGGTAATATGGGACTGAACCACCTCTACACCTACAGAAGGTGCAATGAAAATAGCATCAGTGTGATGTAGAGGATGGTAGTGATGTGGGTTTTGTGGGGGCTTTTGTTTGTTTTTCTTGATTGGTGTTGGTGGGTTTTGTGCAGACCCCTTCTTAATGGACCACCACACACATCCAACAAAATTCTCAGAGAAAATGGAACTTCTGGCTCTGCATTTCCTCCAGTTGGTCAACTTAGTTTTACATCAGCCTTATTTTAATCAGTGAGGCTATTTTGCATAGAATTAAAAAAGTAAGTCTTATAATTAGGCAAAAAAGGGTACTTCAGTGATGCAAGCCCTCACCTTCCAACCAATACCAGCATTTTTGTAGTAGGGAAAGTTGTCACAGATCCAACGGTAGATCTCACTAAGTGTCATCTTCTTGGCAGGGGATGAGTTGATGGCATACGTGATCAAAGTGGCATAGCTGTAACGTGGCTTCCCATCTTGGTGCACTGCAGCCTCATCCTTACTCAGTGTGGCATTGGGATCTGTTGGTGAGCCTGGGGGACACTTTCGGGCAGACCCTGGAGGTCCTGCTTGTGAGGAACCCCCCAATTTTTCAATAGTAGCCCTTAAAGTAAGCTGTGGGAGCCAGTCTATGGAAGTGAGGCTGCTTTCCAGGTCAGAGGCCATGGTGCTGGAAGCAGGAATATCTGTGAGGAGAGAGGAGAGGAAAGCAAACTCCTGAGACACAAAAAAGGTGAAACCTAAGAACAGAAAGATCCATTTGCATTGTTCTGCTTCTCTCCCTATCACAAATACCTGTATGAAGATCATCTTATTCACAGCCAGCCAGAACCATCCCAAAAGGCCTATGACTGTGCCTTCAGGGAGGACAATCCATACTGAGAGCAGCTGGGACAGTGCTTTGTAACACCGATAACATTGCTAGGGCAGTCTTACCCAGGACACTGTTCCCAGGTAAAGAACCAAGATCTGCTCAAGGGAAGCAGAGTCATTTCAGGAGGTATATCACATTCACTCCTTTACTACATAATCCATATAACCTTGCTACCTTTCACCAAGATTACCTGTAATCCAGTAGGTTTACAGTGTCAGGTAAGAGGAGAATCATGGCTAAAAGGGAATGCCATATACAAACCACAATTTAATTAGATCATCAGCAAAGTCAGGACTATCCTAATTTGAGGGGAAATTATTTTCTCTCTGAGGCCTAGCCTCTCTTTTTTGCATTAGGTGACATTATAATGAATCCTATTCCTTAGAGCTAGGATTACATATCTCATTTTAAAACACCAAGATCATGCATAATACTATATATAGATAATTACATCTACCATGTCGAGTTGGAACAGACTATATTAAGCTCATAATAGTTAAAGCTTTTCCTACCATAACCAGTTTTTCCTAAATATATATATATAAATTTTATTGAATTAAATCCTGCTTAATTCACAATATCACAGGCAAGAATTTTCTCCAATTCTAAGGCACAGAAAAAACTTACTTGTCTGAAGTCACATAAATTTGCTACAGGAAGAGACTCAGGATCTTTTATCCCATAAATGTCACATACTTCCCCTTGTAAAAATAAAACATACCCAGCTAGCAGTTGTGTACAGGGATTTCTACTTAATTATTTTATAAGAAGAAAACATTTAGCAGCATGAACTTGTATGAACTTGTACACTTGGCACACTAAGTTTTATGCTGTCTGTTGCAGTACACAAGGCAGCAAAAAGTTGATCATTCCTACTCACAACTGGCTGCATTACTATAACCAGGAGCAATCCCCTTGAAGTCTGGACTAAGGTAGCTAAGTTTCCAAGGCCATGACTTGCACTGCTCTTTGCATAAAGAGAAGAATCATGTCTTGAAGCGATGCAAGTTCTACACCTTTCATTTCTGAAATTAGTCTTTCCAGAAGATTAAATGGTACTGTCTTTGAGCATGCTGGAGCATACACAAGGCAAACACACAAACACACTCATGTATGTACAGCAAATTAAACACTTGCGTACATATAAGAGAAGAGACTGACACGAGCACTCTCTGCTTAGGAAAGATTCATCAGCAGACACCTCCCACTGAGTGCATCACTCAGATGAGTAGATCAGATGAGACAGGGAGACACCCATCTGCCTGAATACCAATTAGATACTCGTTCTAAAAATAGGCATTTGACAATAACACGCAGATCCAGAGACAGATGCACCCAGCATTTTGACACTGAAGCTACCCGTTCTTCCCCCACAACCATATGCATTACACCTTTCACTTCTGCACTCCAGTGCTCTCACAGCACTGAAGTGCTGAAGTCCACACTCCAACGCGTTCATATGCACTAAACCTTTCATTTCCATGCATGTGCTCACCACACCTCTTAGGGCTCAAACACCTACACAATACCCCAACAAAATCCATCCCTCAGCCCCCACAGGCAGTGGCTCCACAGCCTCAGGAAACACCTCCTAATTGCACGGCTACATCACACTCTTAGGCACCCACAGACTGAGAAATACAGTTGCAGCACCACAGTGTCTATGGAGAGTGGAAACATTTTTATGTCTGTGGAGGAAAGGAAAAGCCCAACTGCTACTAACTTACCTGTCTACTCATCTGCCACACTATCACTTAGGATAGGGATGACTACTTGCTACACAGTTAACCAGACCATCCAAGCTGCAAAAGGCTTTCCATTATCCAGCCCCCTCAAGTTGTGCTTCATTGAATAACACTTTCTGACTGATTCAATCTAATATCAAACATTTGAAATTTACACACGTTTTTTAAAAAATATAGTAGGACTATTCCTTCATGAATAATAAAAGGGAAAAGCAACAATATATTTTTATCCAGGGGGGATGGACAGACCACCAAGTAATCAAAACACAGCTACATTTATATGGTAACTTCACAGGTAAAGCCCTCACTAAAAGGAGTATCTCACCTGGAAGAAAACAAACATGAACTAAATATAAGTTGAATGCTTCATTTTTAAAGTGTGTCTCATATAAATTTTAATTTCTATGGTGCGATCAGAAAACAAATTACTGCTTCTTGTTAAACCATTATGAAAAATATCAGTTGCACTAACAATACAACTCCAAAGTAAAATAAATACAGATTTCTCTGTTCCACCTCCCCCCTTTTTGTTTTTTTAAGACAAGCATAGAAATCAAGAAAATTAGGTTATAAAAGCCTATGGCAGATTGAGATACCAATCTGAAACACCAGAAATTCAAGAAACAGAAGAAAGCACTGTTGTTTTCACAGAGCTTCAGATTTGCCCAGGTTATGTCAGTAGAGCATCTGGGATGATTGGCTACACAGTAAAATGTAAGGCTGATATGCAACATCCCCGTCATCAAATACACAAGCTTTTGTGCATTTGTATGAAATACACTTGTCAGGGAGACAAACAAAATTAGAATTGGGTCAGATTACACCCACACTAAGAATTTTAATATTTTCATTCCTTGGCGTATAAAAATCTTTGACAAGAAAACAAAATCCCAAAATCTTAAAAAAAACCCCCTGTGTATATATACGCACTTGTCACCCAGTACTGGAACAACCACTTTTCAGTAAAATGCAGCAGGTTTTTAAGAACATATACGCTAGACAGTAATTTAGGGCAGAAAGTGAAGACTCAGACCAAATAGCAATCACATGGGAAATTTCAAAGCAGTGGAATAAGACCTTTTTTTCCAAGTTTGCACTTGATCATGTTACTGGACTTACTGGCAATACGGGATCTGTAATAATCAGGCACAGTCAAACATAAGGTAAGGTGGTAATTCCAGAACACTTTCAGGGCAACAATAATTCAGTGTAATTGGCTATTAAATTATTTAAAACAATACTTGCTATGCAGTAAATATTACTGTTAATTTATGTTCCATATCTCATTCACCTGACCCAAGTGTTTGGTGCATCAGCTTGACACTACTTAATGGTATGATAAAACAAGACTGCAGCCAAACCAGAGCAGCTGATAATTCTTCCAACTTTCCTTTCCCAGCTTATTGCCTGGCAAATCTTTTGAACTCTTCTCTTATGATCCCACTCAAACAAACTAAAAAACAGTAATAACTAATAAACACATTGAACTAAAATCAAGGGTGCTTTAAAAAATCCTACCACATTAGCAAGTCAGAATTAATTTCAAAGAAGTAAAAAGAAAGTCAAAGACCAGAATTCATAATCTCCCACTTTACAAGGTAAATGCTATCTGTTTATGTATTTGGCTGAATTTAAAAAGCAAGGGTAGGGTAGCCAAGGTCATAACTACCATCAACAGCTGGAAGGTGAGTGCAGAGTCTTCATTTCTCAAGCACTAAACAGTTACAGTACATTCCCCAATCAGACAGGTCAGAGAGATACAGAAAGTCCAGCCAAGCACTGAACCCAAACTACAGTTAAACAGACAAGAATCCGTCCAATTCATAAGAAAAACGTATTAAAGAAAATCCTCGCACTGAATACCTTTTAATAATCACTAATTCGCTTGGGACTAGTAATACTTCCCTATAGCTTTCCAGGAAAACTAGTGCCTTACTTTGAATCTTTGCAACCAGCAAGTGGAAGCTCCTCCTGCAAATACAAGCCAGGCTTCTGTCTATGGGACAATAAGGACCATCCCTTAGCAGCACTGAGAAATCTGTACTTTGTTACTTTGCAAATGCTTACTCTAAGCCAGTCGGATCTTATCCAGGATCACTGCTACTTGCAAATCAGGACAGAAAAACATATGAAATGTGGGGAACAACACTCTAAGGGTCACACTGAATGCACCTGAAACATTCTCTAAGGCTGGACTCAAGGGCCAGTCAGGCAGAATCAGTTAGGACTGAAGTAGGGAGCCAGACAGGCACCATGCTGTGCACTGCCTACAGAAGATGCCTGTTCTAGAATAAATTTCTACATTTACATTTTTCCCTGTTTACTTTTTTTGCTTTATTTGCTGCTATTCTGATCCAATGAAACACTATGGCAAAAGATTTAAAGGAGACTCAAGTTTCTCAACATGAACTTTGAGAGAAGATATGAACAACAGACTACCAAGCAATGAGAGACACTGCTGTAGAACACCTATGAATACACAGGTGCCTGAAACACAGATCCAGTGATCTAACTAAAAATATCCATCTAATATACTCAGAGATATCCCTAGACTCAAAGGTATTTAGCAAATAAAAAAACTGCCAAAAAAGGACTATCTGACTGCAACCTTTTTGAAATAGTGTTACAATGTAAGGAGGAAAAGTAAAACAAGAATACACATGCTTGAAGAAATGGAGAGCCTCTACTTCGGTGAAAAAAAGGGAGTTCTGATGTACTCGTGTAAATTACACCCCCAAAACCCCTCTGTCCTCATCCAATATCAAAAGGGGAAAATAATAAATTTTGCTGAGTCTAGAAGGAAGAGAAATTTGCCATTTTAAGGTATGTGCATTCCCTCAAAAAGAAGGTGGTGTGAACTAAGATGGCAGGAATAAAACACTTAAAAATCTGATCTTCTCTAAGCAAACATTCTCATAGAAATACTTGCTTCATGTAAGAAATAAGAAAAGAGGATAGTGATTATCTGCCCAGTCTGAAATTGCTACCCAGCACTTTGGTAACTACTTGTGAGAGGCTTTCAGGAAATGTTTGTATTTCTGGAATCAAATGCAGAAGTAAAAGAGGTTGCTGGGTATTGTTCATAAAATGAACTTAACCTGGAAGGAATGAAAGGTGTCATGTTAGTGATAAAAGAAAAGCATTGCAGTTTGACAGCACCCTTCTGTCTGCAGTGCCATATGAAAGGAGGAAAACTCATCCCTGGGGCAAGGAGGTAAGAGAAATTCTCATATCCTAGAACCATGCCTCCTTTCGGGGGAGCAGCAGAACAAGCCAAAAAATGTTCTCCCAATTAACTATAAGCTTGCAGATGTGGTAACAGGGGGCACATGGTTCTCACTAATCACGAGCCACAAAGGGAAAAGGGATCCAACCAAAGGAAGCTACTGCCACCTAAGAGCACACCGTGTGGTATTGCCTATAGAGGATGAACTGTCACAGTGTGCACCTGTCCACGTGTCAGGGTCTGACTCTACAACCCTGCTCAAAACTACTTCGTGTGCAAGACAGAATGGCTTTGAATGCTCAGTGCTATTTCATGTAAAAGAACACAGGTGGTACTGTGATTATGGTATCATGAATGGAAAATTTGCTCAAAGTTACACAAAAATATTGAGATGGTACTGAAAATTACCACATGGAGGAAGATGAAAACTCTTAGGCCATGTATAGCTTAATACAAATTGCTGGACTAATTGTTTTGTTATAATTAAACTGACATACAGATATGATTTTCCTTTAATAAACAGAGATCTCAACAAAATAAAGTTCATATTAAGTCTCAAAGAAAAATAAAAAGAACACAAATTTGTTTTCACTGTCATTACAGATTAAATAAATACCACGATAGCACATTTTAACATAGGACCTTTCAATTCCCTCCATTTTGTGAAAGGTGCACGAGCAGGCTATAATTTTGTATTTTGAATTTAGTAAATCAACAGCACTGACTGTGCAGGCATTTTTGGTACTAATGAAGCATGAAGTCTTGTGAGAACTATAAAGTCACCCAAACCCTCATGTTGGAAGTGCATCAGGATTCAATTCCAAAGGCAATTATGTCCTAGCTTTGTATGAAACTGACAAATGGTATAGTTTACAAAACCTGACCTGCTTATTTAAACTTATCAACAGATGGCATTACAGCCAAAGTCTGAAATATGCTCATGTCAAGGGAAGCAGTATCTTTATGGGCATAACAGGCTAGGATTGAGCATAGCTAGTGCTTTGCCAGCTTTTAATAAGACCAACGAATCAAATGTTTTTGTTGTCTGCTGTATAAACATATAGGAAAAAAAAGCATTGAGAAATACTACACAAACATTGCAGACACCCCTTAGACAGTCTGAAAATGTGTTCAAAGTTAGGACCAGTTTGTTTATTTATGATGCTATGTAAGGTAAAGTGGAGAATACATAACACTTGTCAGAAGAAACAGTAAATGATACTGAGAATACTGGTATACATAAAATACTTTTGAGCTGGAAATTATTTCTTTTGTAATAAGACTACTAGAAAAGATTTATTCTAATAATAAGCCAAATGTCCCATGACAACCCTCCTAATAACAGATCTGAAGTAAAAAGTAAACCAAGCACTTTGAAGAAGTGCAATGAAAATACATCACCACAGCAGAAGTGTCTCTGCAGCATCCCTCCACCCTCAGTACCACTATGCAATATTTCACCATCGGAAGTAGGAGCTGTAATTCCAAGTATATGCCAAGGCAGGAGAGAAATCTTTGACATTTGCTTTAAGAATATTAACAGAACAATTACTCTTACACTGAGAAAGGTATAGGGTACTGGGTTTGGAATAAGTCAAATTTATGAGCACATATCTGGAATGAAATTTTCCCTTGGAAACCGGGAAGTCTCTGGTAGAGGAATAGTATGTAAGAGCAGGTATTGCCCCCAGCCCTATGAGAGCACCCAAGTTGAAGGATTTCAATTTTACCTGCCTATCAGAATCACATCCAGTAATGAACCTTCAGCACAAGATATGCAAACACCGATATAATACCCAGATTGTCTCTGAAATTAGAGACAACATCAGAAGTAGACTGGCATGCAGACTATCTTGCTCAGAAGATCTGCACAGCATTGCAAAGACATATACAAAAATCCAGGCTGAAAGAATGTAACATGCTTATAAATGGAAACTGTATTCTTATTCACATTAAAAAATGGGTCTCTCCGTGAAAAATTACTGCTAGCCTTGAATTTTAATGACAGCAATAGTGAAAAGCTTCTACAGTAGAGAAAGGAATGTCAGCCACGTATAGGGGAAAATGAAAATCTGACTCCAAGTGGTCAGAACTTGTTCACCAAAGGCTGAACCACTGAAAACAGATTAGTCAATATGAACTCTGCAATAGCTGCTGAAACAAACCACAACCCACTTGTGGAAATGGGTATCAAGCACTAGCAAGAACTCTGTACTGAATTCATAGGAAAAAAGGAAATTGGTATCAAGTGCAGATTAGTTGAATACCACGTGCTCAAAATGTACATAGAGCACATGCTCCGAGGGTTGAGATTACCAAAGCACTGCAGAGAACCAAAGCACTGTTAAAGAGGAGTCTGAGAGCAAAGCACAGCTGAAATTTAAGTTGGAGAATGATCAGAAGAATCAAATAATACTCCATGAAGCTCATAAATTAAGTCTCAACCACTGTTTTAACATAATTCCTTTTTACTATTCCTTTAGCTGTTATTCTCAAACTGACAGAACTCTCTTCCAGTAGACAAAACACCTGACAATCCCTGGCCTGGCTCACAACTCGCAAAGATTTGTACCAAGCTTGAAGGTCAAGAGGATTCAGAACCACACTGCCACAGTACACACACCCATTAATGGTTTCTTCTTGCTTAAAACACTAGTAGTACTGCTGCTTGGCTTTCTGCAACCTACTCACAAAATGCTCCATTTTGTGCAACATCCTTAAGTTAAATCTTCTGTTCATCTCCTTACAGACACTGAAAGTCCCTTTCTTCCACATACGTGCTTGTCACAGTTGTAACCTTGCAGCTGCAAGTAAATATCATTCTGCTCTAACCTTGAACATTCCACTCTTCAAGATGTTGTGTCTTTGCTTACGACAATCTGTACTCCTTTTGCAATCATCTTCTTCTCAAAAGGAGCCAGGGAGAGTGGGGTACATAGAGTAAGGTGACTACCTTTGAGTATTAGTTAGACCTTTGAATAATTTTCAAAAATGCAAATAATGGCTATTTGAAAACAGCTAATTGCAAATATGAAATTAACAGTGGGACTCAATGATCTTAAAGGTATTTTCCAACCTTATTAATTCTAGAATTCTATGAAATAAATACTTTCCAGTATGTCTGGCCTCTATTGGCTGGCAATATTCCTGTGTGTATCAAGGTATGAGTCAGCTGAGGAAGAATGCAAAGAGATGTTCATGCAAAAAATGGAAAAGCACAATGTCATGCTTGTGTTGCAGGCAGAGCAAAGGACAATGCAGTAAGAGACAGAGACAGATAGGGGAGAAACAGAAATGTGAAGACCCCTTAGAGTGAGCACAACAAGCTGGAACCTTACGTGGTAGATAATAGCTAAAGCACAGGCTTGTCAAGGAGGAGATGGCAGTGTTGAGAAAACGCACCTGGAGGACAGGTTCAGCAATTGTGTTTTTAACAAGACGAGAAGGTAACAGGGTTGTCAGAGGCCAGCAAGAACAGCTCACAGCAACAGAGATGGTAAATGAAGGAGGAAGCATAAGGGTTACCCAAAGAGACTGAGAAAGAAGCAGCAAAAGATTCAGGCCATGAACTGGAAGATGAGTCCCTACACTATATGTTCAGAGCAAGAACATGTTATAGGCCCAGCTGTGGAAGCTTGCAGCAGAGGAAAGCAAGAAACAAAGGTAAATCTCAAAGGAGCTTTCTCGAGTTCCATACTGGCCTCAGGGGTCTTAAATTTGCAGCAATTAATTTTAAAAATATGTTAAGGTAGTATGCAAAGTTGCATAATTTAATATTCCTGGCATGAAGGAGGTAAAGAAAAGCAAAGAGAGGATACTAGAAGTGGGTCATTGTGTCTAACTTATGAAAAAAAAAAAAAAATGGAGGGAGGAAAACAGCTTAGTGCAGAAGCTACTGAATGAATGACTAGAATAGTTAGGATGGAAACCAGGAAAATACTGCCACAAAAGTCAAGGGAGGACAAGATTTCAAGACTGGGCATGATCAAGTGTCAAAAACAGAAGAGAAGCCAAGAAGGATGAAGATGGAACAGAGACCCTGAGACTTGGCCAAGAAAAGGTCATTAGAGATCTCAGGAGAAGCTTCAAGGGAGTGAGAATACACTGAAGTCAACTTAGAAAACAGTTGTAGACTGCACACAATCATACAGGATCTCTCAATTTTGGAGTGACTGATCCCTCAATGAAACAGAAATGTATTGGGGTATCATGCTTTCACTGTATCCTAATGGCACAAAAACCGGAATATAGAGGTTTTGAGTTCAACATCACATTGTAATTAAAGCAATCGGCAGTAAGAACAGGCAGCCATTATAAAGTGGTTTCCATCCTTATACTTTGGAATCCTTATAAAGAATCAATAACCTATTCCAGGATAAATGGGAAGCCATGCATGGAGAAGCATACAGCCCAAGGTCAGGCAGCAAAGGAGTTGCAGAACCATGCAGAGAACATTGCTCTCCCAAAACCCAGACCAGTTCTCTACATTCAAACCTTATCTGCTTTGTTCAGTTAGAGATAAAAATTTCAGGGGTAACTATTTTAAACTATTTTAGTTTATTTTTCTCTCCAAGTTCCTGATGGGGAGGGAGAATTTGTCTTGGTTTTACTTAACTATAGTTTTTTTAGGGGAAACTGAGAATTCAGAAACTTTGCTCTTTTAATTTGTGACCACAAAGTGTTCAGATTCTTTCCCAATTATTCAGATTTGAACTTTTAACAGTAATTACATATTTCAGCTATAATCAGCCACAGTCTTTACAGAGAGAGAGCATAAACAAAATTTGAATTGCTAATAGTAAAAAACAAAAAAGCAAATATTTTTTCCTCGAGGTATAAAAGCACTCACTCATCATCTCACCCCGTCCCTCATTACTCAGTCTCTCTTATACATAAAAAATGCCAAAAAAAGAACATACATTTCCTCAGTTCTTGATTTCACATCAAATAAACTGACCAGCTCAGAAAGATGAGGAATGAGGTACTGGACCTTGCACAAAATGTTTAGCCCAATTCTGAAAACCAAGATCCTCAGGTGCTAGAGGGAACCAGAGAATGTAGTGGAAGGGTTTTTCATTCTAACCAACTAAAATCTAGCTATTCCTGAGGAAGGAAAGGGGTCAGAAGAGAAGGGAGCGTGGGAGAATTAATTGAGTTGGACTATGGAGACCAAGTGCCATTCCCCAGCCAAGCAGAACTGGGTATTTTCAGTGATATGGAAAGAAGTTTCTTGAGATAACCTCAGACAAAAAATCCTATGTGTCCACAGGCACATAATCTAACAAAAGGCAAACCAGGAACAGGTCAAAATGCAGATGTGGAAGTAAGACCAGAGCCTGTGAGATGTAGTAAAAGACTCCTGCCAGTGAAGAATCCTAGAGAGGAGATGAGGGATGCTTGCTTGATGAAGATAAAAGCAGCATTTTAGGCTTCTAGGACCACAGGACAGAATGCCAAAGGGACCACAAGAGAAAACAAATGCAAAGAGCAGGAACAACTGAGAGAAAGAGTGGGTGTAGGAGGAAATGCGAGTCAAGAAGTAGGCAGCCTGGAACCATGCTGGGCCTTAAAGGTGCAGGAGAGGAATATGAGTGCCACATGATGCTATGGAGCCCAGGGAGTCATAAAAGGTCAGGTACTACCAAAATCTCTGCTATCTACCTTTAAATCTGTGCTGCCTACCTAAGTAAGAATCAGGTTCATAACAGGATGGGGTGGAAGACTGGGCAGGTCAAAGACAGATGGATAAAACAAGAATCTAGTCCAAATCTTGGCAAAGCACCACAGGATATAGCATTAAATTGGTCTTAAAGTTGGTTGTGAGATCTCCAAATTTTGAAGCATTCACAGTATTTTGCATTTCACTTCAAACTTAAGATGAATTTGCAATTAATTAATTGTGAAAACATACTGCAGCATGCTTACGCTCTCTCTGTAACACACATACATATACAGATGGCCTTTAAAAGTGAAAAACATGAGTACAGGGCAGAAATATGTTACAGATTTTTACGTTCATCATACATCCCTCAGAAGGAAGAAGGAAACAAAACCAACAGAACAGATAGCAAGCAGCAATACTGCCTCCTACAAAGACAATAAGCATTTGGAGGTTGAACACATCAGCTGGATATTCTTGCTAAAATAACACGTGCAACTGCCAACAATACAGCAAATTAAAGGCTTTTCTTTAGGCTTCAGAGTTAACACAACTGGATAGTTCAAACATACTAGCTATCCCATTAGGCTGCTCATTAATCTAGGGACTACTCATCTTCTCTAAGATGCCTTCCAGACCAAAAACAGTATCCTTCAAAGTTTCAATTCTGAAGCATCACTCAGATTCTGCAAATGGAGTACTACAAAACATAGAAGGTTCTGTGTGAAAGTCACTGATTACTATTCTACCCAAGGTTGGGAGAAGCAAATAGAAAAATGTGTCCAGAACCATTTTTCATCTTTTGGTTGCTAACGACTGAGATCCAATTCCTGCCTGACAGCTGTGTAAAATGAGATAATCAGCTCAGTCCTGCTCTTGAGGGACAGCTGTCCATATCACAGTTGCCATTAACCACACCTCCTTTCTGACATTTGAAGTAAAGGGCCAATGATCCAAACTGGGATGCAAACAATCTCTCACTATAGGAAGGTCAGCTGAAGCTTAGGGGAAGAGGTAGCAACCTGTAACCTGTACCTCTGTGATAAGAAAAAACTTCTTCAGAGACGGCGGCATTCAACTGCATTTTTTTGGGAGGAGGGGGGGAAGAACAACAACAAAAAAACCCAAACCAGAAGTACTACAGTAATCACAATCATCATACTGAAAAATTAGATCCCAACTCCTCAAACTGTTTCACTCTTTCATTCCAACTTTTTGGACTCCTTATTCTATACCAGAAACTTTCCTACAAAACCACATTTCAAGATAAAACCCAAGAACTTAAAGAACACATACTTAAACAGTATTATAACCTCACAATATTTGAGTAACATAATCCTTTTCTCATAATGCTTTAGATTGTCTCATTTCATTTTGCATAAGGGCTTGACCTAAGAAATGCCACACTGTCAGTTCTCAGATGGGAGTTGAGTGCCCAAAGGACAGGATCAGACTGCTTCAACTTAAAATGTCAACTTTTGGGAGCATGATTGTCCAAATTTAAATTTACAAACCCATATACGCAAACTAAGTGTCTTTTTCCTCAAATGTAGAAGACTTCATTGTTTCTGTTGAAGGCAGCTCTACGTTCCTGGGCTTTTACAAGAATTAGGCTATTTACTTAGGTACATTAATCTGGTTTTTAAAGCCTAATTTTGGGTGGTCAGGTTTAACATTTTTAATATAAACTCTTATAGACTTTACACTCGAATTTAAACGTGTCTATAAAGTATCCTGTACTTTCATGAAGGTAAACAATACTCTCTCTTTTTCTTGTATAGATACTTTTGTATAAAATAAATGGTGCAGAACAGCTGCAGTATTCCACCTCAGAGGAAGCTGCATTTTCACCTGTGATAAACATTTGATGTGAATACCATGATCACACTGAAGAGCTGTGCTCCCGAAAAATTATTCCCTAAAATTTCTGCGTATGTCCCATCTTTTGTATAGCTGTGTTTTAGATGATGAGGTCTTCAGAGCAGAGATTGTCTTAATTTTGTGTCCAAGTCAGTATTGAATGCCTTGTCAGCAACTAACAAATAAATAACAATTAGTCTATAGCACACCACTTCCAGCCTTTTATGTCTGTAATGAATATCTAAAAGCTCAGACAGCAAATACAGAGTCTTTATCATTAATGGAAGAAAAAAAAATGTTTCATGTGCAGAAAGGTAATTGTTGTGGAAGAGCAGAATTTTGTTAAGGCTGGCATATATATTCTGTAAGTGCCCTGGCATCCATCAGAGGCAAAAGCACTTGAAAAATGTCAAGTCATTACTGTGAGGAAGGGGGCAGCGTGAGGTAAATTAACCTCAAGAGCATGAAAAGTCAGTTTATCCCCTTGAATGTACAAAGGCCAAAATGCCTCAGTTATCTCTTCCCTTGTGCTAGATAACACAGCTCTAATCAAAACAGGCTGATTGCATAACTATAGGGCAACAGGTAGGAGGGCATCTAACAGTACCCCCAGAACATATGTATGCTTGGTGGTTCAGCCTTCCCTTAGAAAGAGGCACCTTCTGAAGCTATGGATAACTGACAGAATTCTCTGCCAAAATGGGGAATCACTTTGGCATCCTTTGTCTGATCTTGCTAGCATGTTAAACCAAGGGGTTCCTTCTTCAGGGACTCCCTGTTTAACCATTGCTCTCCCAAATGGCTTCCCAAAGGGCTCCCTGTCCTGGCCGTTTGATCTTGGATTTCCTCACTGCTATCTCACTAGAAACAGTAATACCTCAGGTGAGATATCCTTAAGCATCGAATCTGCTTTGGCTTTGAGATGAAGTCTCCCTCAGATTGATTTCTCAGGAAATCACTACATTGGTGTCAGAATACTAATTTATGACTGGGAATTAACTCATTTACAAAAAGCAGCAGCTCAGCTCACACAGCACCAGCATTCACATTCCTAGCCCCTGAACGCAGCACAAAACACAGATGAAGACTGGTGGCAACCGAACAGCTTCTTTTGGCTTTCAGAGAAGGTTCCACCAGCACTGTCACAGCTTTCGTTCCCAGGCCCCTGAGCAGCACAAGACCCACTCTCAAGGGCACTCTTTCCAGCATACATCCCGCAGTCCCTTAGGTACATTCGGACACGCATCTCAGAGTACTTGTATAGCGATCTGTACATTTGGACCCCAAGCACAGCAAAGTCTGCACCACACAATGATTTTATTCCCACAGTTACAACCATAGTAGGACCCACATGGATATCTGACACTCCACCCCACAGGTGCATCCTTGGACACTGGCACTACAAATCACTGCTCCTGTCTCCTCAAAGCTTTTTTGGCCAGTATTATCGTTCTCAATGACCCCTAAATGACAGATATTAAGTCACACCAGTGATTATTAAGGCTGAGCCTAGGATGAATAAACCAGGGAAAGAAAGTAGAAAGAAAGGGCAAAGAGGTTTCTTACAATTAAACAGGGCTAAGGTCTCCCATAAGATAAATAGTGAGGGAAAGAATCAGGTCAATTCCATATAGCATATAAGGGAGCTAAATGACTATGACTGAGACAGAGACAGAGACACAGAAAAGAAGGTGGGGAGAGGTTCAGAAACAGAAAGAGCTAAAAGATTAAAAGCAAGCACATACAGTGAGAGGAGAAGAGACACAAAAAACAAGGACAGAAGGCAAGAGAGGACAGCTAGGAATAGAGAGGTGATATAATGTGGTCACTCACTCTGTCTGGAAGATTTTCTGGAGGGAGGTGGATTATCTTCAGTGCTGGTTGCTGGGGTGCTGCCCTTCACACTCCTCTGAGACCCATACTCAGACCATTGCTGTCAGCTATTCCAAAGGCTTCTTCGAAAAATATTTTGAGGGTGAAAGGATTGTGGATGAAATCAGGATCTTGAGTATTAAAATAATCTGCTTGGGATTGTCAGTCCCCTAAAACTGCTGGTTGTATCCCGGGATGGAGATCCTCTATCCCTTCTGGCAGCTAACTACTAAAGGGGTGTTCCCCTGGGAAACAGGCTTTTCACTGATGGTCAGATTATTTCAGAAATCAATGTCCCCAATCTGCCTACCTAGAAATCTTTTTTCTCTAGGTACACCTTGTCCTTAAGAGGTGGAAAATCTCTTTCTCTAAAAAAAAAAATCTTGCTATGTCTGTGGATATTATCAGTAAAATCTGCCTTTTCCTCTCTCTGTAACTAGGAGGTGTGTCTTCTCTCCTTGCAAGGGGTATTTGAAGAAAACCCTCTCAGGATTAGGGGATGAGGGATCTTCCTTGGGATGAAGGAGGATGAGATCAGTACTGGAAATTACCTTTATCTCCAGTTACCAGCAACTGGAAAAGGAAAGACTAGCTAAATCTCTCTCTGCTTTCTCTCGTTTTGCTCTATCACCTGCTGAGCAGATGTAGATAATTAAAATTACTAGGTAAGTATCTGCAGCTCCTGCTTATTTCTGTCTTGGGAACTGCCTCTCCTGGGCATACGGGATTTCTTCTGCGAAGACTCCCGTTACTACCTGGCCTGAGGAAGGGCTGTCTGCTCTGCTTGAGAGAGGACTTTCCTCAGTAGCAGGTGGGAGTAGGCAGTAAGGGTTATTCTCACAATCCTCAGGAACTGAGGTCTGAGGACACCTCTCCCCTTAACAAGTATCGAGAGAGATTTAGAAGGCTCTATTCCATAGCGAAGAAGAGCAGACCTGTTTCTAGATAGTTACTACGGCTGGGCGCGGGGGGCCTCTGCACACCCTTGGCTCGTTAGTGGGGAAGGGGGCAAGTGTTAAGCTCCCTCACCAGCTGCGGGGAAGGGGCCTGGCAGGGGGGGCCGCCGGGGTGTCCCCACACCGGGCGCGGGGCTGCCTAACAGGGCTGCGGACGGGGCGGGGGGCGGCGGGCAGGGTCTCTCNCTCTCCAGGCCCCGCCGCTCCCGCGGCTGCTGCTCCGGGCTGCGGCTCCACTGCAGGCCCCGGCTCCTCCCC